>CALNHX010002434.1:0-179177 GCA_940337035.1 Agriotes lineatus
TTTAAAAATCTGTTTATGTTGGTGGCACTGTAAGTCTATGTCAAATTCGAGGTTAGCAGGTTAGATTTTAACACAAACTGACTCAAAACCTAACCTGCTAACCTCATATTTGACATAGACTTACAATGTCACCAACATAAACAGTGCCAACCTAAGAAAAAAATCACAACCATTTATGGTCACCCGGAACCCTTAATGTCAAAACTTTAAGTGTCAAATTCTTTTCATGGAATAAAATTAGATTTTCTTCAAATTAATAATGTACGATCAACGGAAAAATATTGTAACTAACTCGTATGTTAATCGGCGATTAATAATATCTACAATTAACTCGCTCGCTAGCGCTCGCGCATTAAAGTGTCTCGATTATTAATCGTTCTCATTAACATACTTGTTTGTTAAATAACTATTAATAGATATGTTATAACAAATACTTCCAATTAACATTTTTGTGTATTTCGAAAAATAAGAGTACTTTTTTCTTCAATCATTTTCATATTTTCGAACCTCCTTTGTATAGAAGAAGGATATTTACATTTTTGCAAATGCATTTTTCATTTGGGAAACTGCAGAGGTTTTAATGGACAATAAAATGTTCTGATAAATGGATATATGAAGGACACTATAATATTATAAGCAACAATCAAACGTGATTAATTCTGTCAATCAAACGGTGTTATTAAAACAACGCAAAAACTTTGTTTAATCAAGTATATTCTAAATGGCACAAGTTTTCAACTAGAAAACGACGAAATATTAAAAATTGTGAATTGTTGCTATAAAGTAGTGAAAATTAATAATTCGATCCCATACGACATATGTCACTGAAATGGGAGAAAATCCTCTTTCTCATAATGCCAGAGCTAACTATGAGTTCTATATAAAAAATACAACTTTATATGTTATAATCCGAAATTAGAAACTTTTTGGACAACGCATTACGCCACTCAATTATTATGAAAAATAAATAATATTAATACTACTTACGGGAACTTGAAAATTTTCCTACCTATTACCTCATCTTAAAAGTTTAATTTATTATTATTCATTTTAGATACACATTTTTCTTACTTTCTGTGCCGCCTGGGCGATATGTCCAAAATCAAAGTTGGGCGTTGTGACCAGAATCAAAAGTGGGCGTTGTGACCAGAATCAAAGTTGGGCGTTGTGACCAAGTTGGGCGTTGTGACCAAAATTGAAATTGGGCGTTGTGACCAAGTTGGGCGTTGTGACCAAAATCGAAATTGGGCGTTGTGACCAAGTAGGGCGTTGTGACCAAAATCTAAATTGGGCTTTGTGACCAAGTAGGGCGTTGTGACCAAAATCGAAATTGGGCGTTGTGACCAAATTGGGCGTTGTGACCAAAATCGAAATTGGGCGTTGTGACCAACTTGGGCGTTGTGACCAAAATCGAAGTTGGGCGTTATGACCAAAACGGTGCTTTAAGTGGCGTCGATAGCTCTCTCCTATAACAGGCGTCGGTGGGCGTTGTGACCAAGTTGGGCGTTGTGACCAATATCGCTTTTGGGCGTTATGACCAAGTTGGGCGTTGTGACCAAAATCAAAATTGGGCGTTGTGACCAAGTTGGGCGTTGTGACCAGAATCGAAGTTGGGCGTTATGACCAAATTCTGAGTTGGGGTTTGTGACCAGTGGGCGTTGTGTCATAGCCCCCATACCATACCATTAAGAGTTCCCCATATCTCGTTTTCTCATTCCAAAAGATCCATTAATACCAAATTTTGTGCAGATTCTGCTATTGTTAAGATAAATATTAAAAAAAAATATAAAAAAACATAATAACTTTGACGTCCTGTATATCAAAAACTATCAACTTTTGGACTAAGATAAGTTGGGCTACAATTTCTGGTAAAAGTTTGTACGGACCTTCTAGAGACACCCTGTATATAATTATAGCCCCATCGGTATATTGGCGCACTAAGTTTGTTAAAATAATTATCTACATTTTCCAGCGTTGTCATATATGGAATGCAAAGCAATACAATTGAAAAAGACAAATAAAAATATAAATACTCTAGTTTTAGACGTTTTCAAATAACATTCAGCGAATTGTGAAATGACCATCTACATATAAACAACTTAACTTCTAAAGTCAGCATAACAAATATAATCGAAACATATTCACATTTGGAAGTGATCGTGTTACTATGCTGTTGCAAAAGCTGGAAAATTTTCTAGTGTCTGTATAATAAAATCTTATCATTTTATTCGTCCACAGGCAAGGTAAGTAAAAGTTGAAATTACCGAAAATTTGTATTGATATTCCTATGTGTATCTAATGTTAAGATTTCTTTCCGTAAGCAGTTTTATTATAACATTCCAACGGTGTAGATGTACTATCTTTTGCGATAGTACATGGAATTTGAAGTTTAATAAGGTTTAAATGACAAATTTTTGCATATTGCGTAGCATATTAGACTGTGTTAAAGTCATATGAACTACTAATACAATTAATTGGAGTTCAAATGTAGTTTTATAACGTGAAGTATAGAGAGTGGTATATGACCATTCTTCATGGGCTCTTGCGATCAATTTTATTTTTGATCACTCCGTATTATTACATAAATGACATAATAAACGTCATTACATTATTAGAATCATTATACTTCAACAAGTATGCAGTACATAGCATTATTTGATTGAATATTACTAAACATTTTCCAATTATTTTAACTATTTGGAATGATAATTCTTGTGAGCAATACATACACTATACAAAACATCGAAAATATATAATTTAGAAATCTCTACTTCAACTACTAAAAGGTGGCAGCTTTTAAAGGCCAAGATCCCATTCGAGCGAAAATCATTATTGATGATATACTAATCAAACGAGTCAATTGCTACGATACAAAATTACATACGAAGAACCAAGAGAGATAACTATTATTATGGCATTTACGTAATAATACGATACATGAATTCTAAATTACGCGCCGACTGTACGACTTTCGTCCGCTCTACAAGTCGTAATTTTAGTTGCATTTCAACTTATAATAGGTCAAATTGCAGTATTTTCAAGCTCTAGAAGTTTTATAATAACTACTTTTTCGTTAAATAGGACGCGAAACACAGATGAAGAAGCGCGAAAAAAATCTCGACCTCTTCACGCTTCTCTTTCGCTTTCAGTATCTCGACAAATATCGCTCGTACGCGAAAAATTAATCAAATATAAATTGTAGAGCGCAAAAAAGTATTACAAAACACGTTGACTTGATTTTCATGTACTGTTAACGCAAACCGAGTTATCGCAAAAAAAACAACGCACCTTTTTTTAAAGGTGGCGGAAATCTTGGTCGACAACTTGAAGTTAAGTTTTCCTGCCCCCAACCCGCCTCCCTCCCAACATCCAAAAAATGAATTTCGGTTCACTTTTAAGCAAAGGCCTTCTTTTTGTACATAGTGACTGGATTAATTACCCCACAATATTTGTTTACTATCTCGTGAAGTAATAGTTACTTACGTGGCAAGCTTAGTAAATTAGCCTTTATGGGCGAGCCAGATAATTTGCAGGGTGAGCGACGTCAGAGCGAGCACTGTAATCCGGTGAGTCCCAATAAAGGCTAATTGCAAGTGAGCCGCCTACAACGTTTTATTTCCACTTGCTAAAAATCCTAAAAAATAACCCTAATGGTTAATAAAAGAGGTGTCTATTAGAAAACAATGCGCTTGTAAAGTCACGATGGCAACATTTTACAGGCACCGTGCCTGTAAAGACTCATTTATCGAGTTAGTTCAGACGACAGTAACACTTTAAAGGCACCGTGCTTACAAAGACTCGTTTACCGAGTTAGTTCAGACGACAATAGATGACCTTTGAATAAGTCAAGAAGCAATAATAGTTATTTATTAGACGAGTGTGGAATGTTACACATTAGTCACGCAAGAAATATTAGCCACGAGACCGTTAGGTCGAGTGGTTAATTTTCTTAAGTGACTAATGTGTAATTCCACACGAGTTTAATACAAAATTTTATCCAACACCTCCATATATTGCTCATGTAGGTAATAATTTTAAAAAATTATTTGAAAAATAAACGGGGCTGCGCGCGTTATTCCGCGGTCTACCCTATTCAATTTACCACCATTTTTAGGCCTATTACGTTGGGCCATTCCGTTCTGTTACACACCCCGCCCCTGCCACCCCCTGCCGTCCACCTGACCAAAGAAGGGGGTCCTCCGGGCTCCGCCCCTCTCCAAGGGGACCCGCGGGGCTTAGCCCTTCTCCAAGGAGGCCCCCGGGGCTTCGCCCCTCTCCAAGGAGGTCTTGGGGCTTCGCGCCACTTCAAGCGGGCCCTCGGGGCTCCGCCCCACTCCAATGGGGTTCTTGGGGCTCCGCTTCTCTGCAAGGAGGCCCTCGGGACTCCGCCCCACTCAAAGGGAGCCCTTGAAGCTCCGCCCTCTCCTAGGGGGTCCTCGGGGCTCCGCTCCACTCCAAGGAAGCCCTCGGGGCTCCGCCCCACTCCGATGGGGCCCTCGGGGTTCCGTCCTTTTCCAAGGGGCCATCGGGGCTCCGCTTCACTCCAAGGGGGCCCTCAGGGCTCCGCCCCACTCCAATAGAGCCCTCGGTGCTCCGCCCCACTCCAAGGGGGCCCTCGGGGCTCCGCCCCTCTCCAAGGAGGCTCTCGAGGTTCCAAATATCAATTTGAATAATAAATAGTGTTAAATCTAATTTTGTTATTCATTGTATCCTTCTACATTATCTCACTAGTGACTGACTTTTTGAATATTCTCTCACTAGTGAGTAATATATCACATTACTTATGCAAAATCAACATAATAATAGTGTTATTATATGGAGATGTTGGATAAAAATTATTTATCTTACAGTAGCAGCTATTACCATACATTATACAACTGTTTTCAGTGACTAAAATGAAGTTTTATTCACATGTGAGTTTTCATTATTTATACTACTGCATTGTTGGTAGCACTGTTAAGCTATGTCAAATTCGTAATTTTCAGGTTAAGTTTTGCGTCAGTTTGTGTCAAATAACAAACAAAATCTAACCTACGAACCTCGAATTTGACATAGACTGACAATACACTTCAGTACTGCCAATACACTTCACTACTGTCAAACGCATATCACAAATCATAGGCGACTAATTATAAATTGATTTCGCGACATATTCTGACTGCGCAAACTATTTAGGCACAAGAATTGCTACTGTAAGATAAAACGTCGTATATCACACGTGAGCGAAATGCCATTATAAGCTCGTGAGAAATTGTATCGCTCGTGCTGGGGCACTCGCGATTCAAAATTCTCACTCGCAAATAATGATGCATTTCTCTCACTTATAATATAATCTACTATTATAAGTGTACTTGCTAGTAAAATTAGACGTGTAAGTTATCCAATGAATGAGTTCAGCCAACCGTTGTTCAATTACTGTCCTAGACATAACACAGCATCGCTTTTATGAAAATGCATAAACGAATATCGAACAGAATGTAGTTGCAGAAAGCTGGGTAAATTGAACTAGCGAGGTTAGTTTGCGTTTGATCTAAAATTTACCAGCAGATAATTCAGAGGCTAAATTTAGTACTACTCCTCATGTTGATCTGAAACTTTAGCTGTTGTAACAATTACATGTGGTCTTTATTATTTAAGAGATAAACTGGAATTATACTACGTTTAGATAAACATTTGACAGTAGACCTTCAAACTGAATATATTTCTACGTGTTGATGTTTATAATACAATCATTTATCGTCATAAAGCTTATGTATATTAAAGCACTCGTACTATTTATTTTGATGTTGTTACAAGTACCCTATGTATACAAATGTACCAAATGATTTTTTGTAGTAAATTCAAATAACTAAACAAATGCAAATCCATGTGGAAAGTATGTGTGTGATATTTTCTCTATTATTAAGACACTGCATTATTTCTCAGTTATGCAACAGCATATAGCCTATATCATACTTGGTACCATAAATGTATTTAAAAAATGGTTTGATATGTTTATAGATATTAACGATACAAGTTTGATTATGAGCATTTTAACGAAACGAGTTTGATTGCCAAAACGAGGCGGTGAGCCGAGCCGAGCCGAGCAATCAAACGAGTCTCGTTAGATGCCATAAGCAAACGTGTATTGTTCAATATTTTATCTTCATCAATAAATTCCGGTTCAATGTATTTTTTTGTATAAAAAGAGTGCGGTAATATCTACCCATTACCGCACTGAGTGCGATACTAAAATTAATTTGGTTAATAGTCTATAACAACACCGATGGAGATAAACAATTCTAGTCTCACGAAAACGATTTGATGTAGAAAGTATGTACCGAAATATCTACATTTATTTTTCATGTTTCAGATAGATACTTCGAAGCACTCTTCAGTGAAGCAATTATCTTGCTTTGCCGATTACATAGACCAACATGATTAAATAGAATTTTATTTGGACATCAATTGTGTAGTATTAAAAGGTAATGTAATTGAACTGTAAGATTATAAAAGCGAGAAACAGTTGAGATAATTTAAGTTACAAAAACAAAAACCACAAGGTTTTGGTTTATGTAAAAGAATTATTAGTAAAAATATAATAAATCATTTATTTTATACTGATGTCAAAAATTACATTTTTCGGACTATTTATGGTACAAAAAATGAAATATTCAAGTTCCAGTACTTTAAAATTATACGTCAGTTGTTGATATGAAATTTGAAATGAATTACAACTTTTTATTTAAAATTCATTAAACTTGCAGTATGAAATAAACCGTTGTATTCACCACGAACGAAAAGTATTTTTAAAGCAAGTAATTCCGGCCGAGGCGTTAGCCGAGGACGGAATTACTTTTTCGTCCTTTAAAATGTCACTTTTAGTTCTAGATAAATAAACTACTATTAACGATTTTTCTCAATTACAGTTGCAATTAGTACTTTTGTCGGAAACAAATTGTATTATTTGAAAACAATGTACATAATTTCAGGCCATACTTTCTAGTTCGATATTAAATTGCAGTTCGTTAAATCTTCCCTAAACTATGATAACACTACCGTTTTCGTTTTGCACACTTTTTGTTTATTGCAAACGTACCTAGTTTAGTAATGTAATGATTACAATTTTAAGTTTGTCCTTTTGTAGACTTTACTTAAGTAGAGTTGTACCAAGCCAAGCCTGTTATTTTGCTATTTAATGAATGTTCTTATAAACTTGAAGGTAGGAAAGTTTGTTCTAAAACAATGAAGTTTTCTGTGAGCTACGGAAGTTATTTAAACTAAAGTTTTACAAGATCAATTTTATGAAATTGTATGAATTAAGGAACTAGGGTTAGTTTACTTGGTATCCTTTTAAAGAATACAGAATACAAATAAATGTGAGATTTTTGATCTTTTCATAAAGACTGAGATTCAACACAAGAAAAACAAATTTGGGATCCAGAATATTAATAAATTTCGAAGAACAAAAACACATAAATATACAAAATCAATATCACAATAAAGTAGTATACAAATTTAAATATAGCTATACAAAAATCACATATTAAAGTTGAAATTAGCTCTAATTGATTAATCTTACAGATTCTTCCTTCACCTAAAGATAAATTAAACACTATGTCATCTAAAGGTGTTTATATAGCCCCTTGCTCTTGCAATGCTGTATACATTGGCGAAACAAGTCGTTTAGTAAAAACTCGCATTTCTGAGCACCAGCGCTGTCTCAAGTCAGGTCTCGTTTCATCATGAGTCATCGCCGAACATCAACGCAATACCGGCCATAAGATTCTTTTTGATGGAACCTCCATTATCTGCAAATCCCCATTCTTTGTTAGCAGAAAGATTAGCGGAGCCATTGAGATTTACAAACACCCTAACAATCTCAATCTGGACGAAAATTTTCCCCTTCCTTCTGTAGAAAGTGCTAATTCCTAAGCCCCGCCTGTCAATGTGGCCTAAGAGAACAATCATTGTGGTCATGATTTTATTTTAAATTAATAGTTTTAGAATAATCTAGTGTGAGTTTAGGAGAAGTGTAAGAACAAAATAAAAATTGTAATTGTAAAATTGAATTTGTTGAGCTGTATATGAATCGAATTCTGTGACGAATTAAAGCTGTGGAAAACACAAAGAGGTTGTTTATGGTTATCTGTTAGCACTGTGCTAATAGAATTTGAAGGTTGCCTGTTTGCGCCTTTTCGATTGCTAAAAGCCTGAGCCAGGCGTGAAAGGCAATAGTGGCAAGCGGTCGAAAAACGCTTTTGTCAATTGAACTGAGCTATCGAAGTTTGAAACGAAAACATTTGGTCCTTCGAGCCGGATCGGTTCTTTGGTAAACAGTGCTTATTTAATTTTGTGATATAAAGTTGATACTTTGTATTAATTTGGAAAAATGAATCCAACGAAAGAAAGAGAACAGCGTATAAAGACACAACCCATTCGTTTAACCTACAACGAACGTGGGAACCCTGTCAACGTTATTCCGTCATCTTCAAAGAAAACACCTGGAACGGAGCCACAACCAAAGAAGCCTGGGTCCAACGGAGCACCGTCTGTAAAGTCATCGGTGACGACATCCAGCATTCGCGAAAAGGAAGTGGAACTCCAGGCAAAGCAGAAGATTCAAGAACTTCGGCGGAAAGTGTCTGAAAAGCTTCTGGAGATGAACCTTTTCCAAACCGACATCGAAGTTCACCACTTCAATTGTAAGATGCTTCAGGACAAAGAAGAAAAGAACGAGCTTTCTGAAGCAGAAAAAACCAAGAAAGAGCAGGAAGTGACTGCTTGCTTTCAAAAGGGAATTAATCTTAAGAAGTTAGAGGCCGAGCTCAAACTCATGGAAGCCAACCTGAAGGATAAAGAGGATATCATCCGGGCGGAGTGCGAACTCGAGAAAGAAAAGATTATATTCGAAGGAATGCTGACACTCGATGACAACATCTCTTGCAAGAAAACTGAAGAATGGATCGATCGTCAATGTCAGTATCAGGATGTAGAGGGTAATTGGAAAGATGGTTCTGTTGGTGGTGAGTTCTAGGACGACAACCATGACCCCATAACCAGCAACAATGGGAAACATTCTGCTGCTGTAGGAGCTCAGCCGTTTCATAACTGGAGTCGACCGGAAGTTGTAACCGGAAGTGACACCATCCATATGGAACAACTAATTGCACAGTTGGCTGTTATGCAACAACAGACCAACATGATGCAACAGCAACAATTAAACTTGATGCAGAACCAACAACGGAGTCCTGCTGAGCCAACTACAACAATTATTTCAAAGCAAAACATGGACAAGGAGCTTCCTGGATTCGATGGACATCCAACGAAGTGGGCCCTGTTCAAGAGCGAGTTCGATCGGACGACTGCCAAGGGGCACTATGACGACTCGCAAAATGCGATTAGGCTTAGAACATGTTTGTACGGATCTGCGCGGGAAGCAGTTAAACATCTTCTTCCTAATCCAGCAAATGTTAAAACGATTCTGAGGACTTTGGAAAGGCGGTTTGGACGTCCAGAGTACGTAATAAAGTCATTGATTACTGAAGCTAGGCTGACAAAATCACCTGATGTAAACAAGCCGGAGTCTATTTACAGATTTTATGATGCGGTGTCAGCATTGGTGACTAATATTACAACTCTTAAGCAGCCAGAGTACTTCAACCACGTTGGACTACTTGATGACCTCGTTGAAAAGTTGCCACCTATAATGAGAAAAGAGTGGGCCCGATACGTTTGTCATAATAAAGACAAGATCAAAGATTTGCTCCTGTTTTCACAGTGGTTGGAAGAGGAAGCAGAAGCTGTTGCCCTAATATCAACACCGTATATAAAGATCACCCCAGAAGACAGAGGGAAGTCAAGAAATAGGACACCTAGTGCCTTCCACACCGCAACCGAGAAGAATGATGACTGTCTTGTTTGTGGATTTGTCAATCATGGCACAGCGCAGTGCAGCGTGTTGAAAAAGCTGAGTGTCGAACAACGCTGGAAGTTAGCGAAAGACAAGCGTGTTTGCTTCAGCTGTTGGCAACCCGGCCATGCAAGTACGAAATGCCCTGACAGTCGGACCTGCAACATTGATGGTTGCTCTAGGAACCATCACCCATTGCTACATAGGACTGGAAAATCAGGAACATCGAAATTAGCAGCACCTCGTTCGGAAAAAGAAGTGAAAATTGAAGCTGTTGTCAACCCACCTGCTTCTTTAACCCAATCAACCGAAGTGAATGCAGTAATCACCCCTGGTGGAAATATGGCAGCAGCATCTGCTGGAGATCTACTGGCCATAATTCCTGTGGTGATTATTGGACCGACCTCGTCGAAGAAAATCTACGCACTCCTGGATCTGGCTTGCACATTCTGCGCCCTAGAAAACGATGTAATTGATGACATCGGAGCAGATGGGTTAGTAGAGCCTTTAAAGTTTACCGTATTTGGAGATACACGATTAGAAAGAAATTCTAGGAAGGTAGAACTGGAAATTAGTGGCGCATATAAGAATGCAAAAAATTTTAAGATTACTGCCCACACAGTGGACAAGTTAGGGCTTCCAGCTAGGACGTTCGATCCAGAGGAACTGAAGCGAAAATACCCATTCCTCAGAAAAATGAAGGCAGCCAAAATGATCAATGCCTATCCGAAGATGGTAATTGGGATAAATGCAGCCACGTTGTTTGCTGCGAGGGAAATTCTGGAAGCAGCACCTGGACAGACGCCAGCAGCCATTCGAAGCTTGCTCGGGTGGTATGTTATTATAGATGAAGCCTGTCTCGAAAGGAGCTTTCAACTAATGAGCCAATGCCGAGTAGGAGAGAAACTTAATCAACTGATGATCTCATTTTTCTCCACGGAATCGCTTGGGGTAATTGCTCCATCTAATAGTCAATTTTCTAAGGAGGAAAAGCGAGCGTTGCAAATATTAGAAAATACGACAGTGAAGAAAAGCGACCGCTGGGAAACTGGACTACTGTGGGTTTCTGACAACCCACAACTTTCGGAAAGCAAAACAATGGCTTTAAAAAGCTTGAACTCCATGGAAACAAAGATGGATGTCGATCGTGAATTTTCTAAGTTGTGTACCGAAAAGTTTGATGACTACATAGCCAAAGGGTACCTGAAACCACGTTACATGGACAATGATATCACGAAGCTGTGACTTCTTCCCTGGTTCTTCGTCTGCCACCCCAACAAAAAACCTCGACTAGTTTTTGATGCGGCGCCAAAGTCACACGGAAAATGTTTAAATGATTTCTTGTCTAAAGGACCTGGACTTCTGAAGCGGTTGGACCATGTCTTGATCAGGTGGCGTCAACATCGCATTGCAGTTGTTGGAGACATCAAAGAGATGTTCCACCAGGTTGTACTTCGTGAAGAAGACAGACCAGCACAAACGATTCTGTACCGTGGCACCAGAAGAGACATCGCTCCAATCGAGTATGAAATGACAGTACTTTTCTTTGGTTCGAAATCTTCACCTTGCTCCGCGATCTACGCGAAAGATCGCAACGCTGACGATTACGCTGCTATTTTCCCAGAACCTGTTGCTGCCATCAAGAAGTGTACGTACATGGACGATTTCCTTGGAGGTTCACAGGCAGAAAACGACGCTGTAATGTTACGACAACAGGTAACAGATATCAACGCAAAGGGAGGATTTCCTGTCGTAAAATGGAATAGCAGCTCCCCAAAGGTTTTGGCGTCTATACCGCCTAGTTTAAGAGCTCATGGAGATATTAGCTTCCAGAATAAAGAGGAGTGGCCAATGGAAAGAATTCTTGGGCTCCTCTGGGATGCTGCAAATGATGAGTTCAAATTTGCACTGAACTTCAATCGAGTTTCGAAAGATGTTGTAACTGGATCAAGGCGACCCACCAAGAGGGAAATGGCAAGTTTGATTATGTCGATTTTTGACCCTCTTGGTTTCTTGCAACCTTTCAAGATAACAGCAATGGTGATCCTTCAAGAGACATGGCGCTCAGGAGTGGAATGGGATGAAGAAATTCCAGGATCAATTGCTGAGAAATGGGACGAGTGGTGGAAGATGCTACCATCCCTTGCCGATATACGAGTACCCCGTTGTTACTTCAGTGATTTGGAACATGCTGACGTTGAGATGTATGTGTTCTGTAACGGAAGTGAAACCGCATTTGCAGCCGTGGTCTATTTAAGTTTCGATACGGGAGGGAGCACTCATCTGGCATTCATTGATGGTAAATGTCGCGTGGCCTCCTTAAAAGGTCTCACCGTGCCAAGAATGGAACTCCAAGGGGGAATGACAGGAGCCAGACTTGCCGTGAGTGTGTACGAAGCTCTGCAAGATGCGATGAACATCAAGCGGTGTATATTCTGGACTGATAGCGTCACTCTATTATGTTGGCTGAGGTCCGAAACCATACGTTTTAGTACATTTGTTGGAAACCGAGTAGGAGAAATTTCCGAGTCAACAAAGCATCTACCAAATGCTAAGTGGAGATGGGTTCCGTCAGTTTTGAATCCTGCGGACGATGCTACAAGAGCCAAGATAATTCCCTTCACTTCCTCGGCACGATGGTTGAGTGTACCAGAGTTCTTACTCGAACCCGTAGACTTATGGCCAATTGAAGATAGAAAAAAGACAGAAGGCAAAGTAAGCCAGGAACACCTTGAAGCACGTCATGCTATAGCTGTCGCTACGAAGAAAGAAATAATTTTCAACCTAGTATCATTTGAACTTTCTTCATCCTGGATACGATTGATTCGAGCAATAGCAACCATGATCAAGTTCATCCGTTTAAAAGTTTCGCCAGAAGGCTCTACTTGGATTATGGTGGCTGACATAGAAAAGGCAGATAAAGCATTGATTCGACAAGCTCAGTTCGAGTGCTTTCCGGAGGAACTAGAAGTACTTCGTACTAACAAGAGTCTTCTACCCGAGAAAAGAAAGCTACTGCCAAAAAGAAGTAAACTGACTTTACTTTCACCACAATTGAATGAAGATGGCATTATTGTACTCGCTGGAAGAATCGATAATTCCGATCACGTGAGTCTGACTGTGCGGCGACCCCCAATCTTAGATCCCACTCATCGCTACACCAAATTAATGATTTAATGGTTTCACAAAGCGAGCGGACATCACGGACAAGAGAGGTTGATAAACGAGCTTCGTCAGCGTGTTTGGATCCTTGATTGCAGAGCTGGTGTTCGTCGTTGTTGGGCCAAATGCTTTGACTGTCAGAAACGGACGGTTCAACCTGTCGAACCGCAAATGGGTCAACTGCCTGCTGCACGGCTCGGAGGAAAGCACCAAGTTTTCTACCACACTGGAATTGACTGTTTTGGCCCTTTTGAAGTTTTGGTTAATCGGAAGACGCAGAAGCGCTGGGGCATAATCTTCACGTGCCTCACAGTAAGAGCCGTACATTTGGAACTTATGGACAGTATGGATGCTGATGAAATGATTAATGCCTTATCCCGTTTTATCGCCGTTCGTGCGAAACCATCCGAGATCTGGAGTGTTCACGGAAGCAACTACGTCCGTGCGAACAAGGAGCTTCGAAAGTCTCTTCGAGAATTGGACGCGGAAAAGGTGGCTACAGCCATGAGTTGTAAGGGAATCGATTGGCACTTCAATCCTCCGGTAGCTCCTCACATGGGAGGGAGCTGGGAGAGCTTGATTGAAAGTACAAAAAGGATTCTGGAGGGTTTCTTGAAGACTAAGACCCCACGGGAAAGCTATATGAGGACGCTTTTTTGTGAAGTAGCAGAAATCATGAACAGCCCACCTCTGACCTACGTGTCACCTCATCCTGATGATCCAGAATGCCTTACTTCCAACCACTTCCTGAAAATGATGTGTTTAGATGGCCCTGGCTTGCCGGGAGAATACGATGTACATGACACTTACCGAAAAAGATGGCGCTACATTCAGTATCTGGCTGATGGATTTTGGAAGAAATGGACTGTGGAGTATTTGCCGTCACTCATCAAACGAGAAAAGTGGCACACACCAACTACACGACTTAAAGAAGGAGATATAGTCCTGGTCATTGATGATCAAATCAAACGAAGCGTTTGGAAGAAATGTGTTATTGTTGCTACTTATCCGTCCAAGAACGGACAGGTTCGTATCCTGGACGTTAAAGTAGCAGTAGTAGACCCGAGAAAATTAGAAAAAGTCACCTACACCTTGTACCGCCGACAGTGAAAGTTATACCACTTGGCCTCAGTGTTAATAGTGTGACTGACGTCCCATAGAGGGAGAATGTCAATGTGGCCTAAGAGAACAATCATTGTGGTCATAATTTTATTTTAAATTAATAGTTTTAGAATAATCTAGTGTGAGTTTAGGAGAAGTGTCAGAACAAAATAAAAATTGTAATTGTAAAATTGAATTTGTTGAGCTGTATATGAATCGAATTCTGTGACGAATTAAAGCTGTGGAAAACACAAAGAGGTTGTTTATGGTTATCTGTTAGCACTGTGCTAATAGAATTTGAAGGTTGCCTGTTTGCGCCTTTTCGATTGCTAAAAGCCTGAGCCAGGCGTGAAAGGCAATAGTGGCAAGCGGTCGAAAAACGCTTTTGTCAATTGAACTGAGCTATCGAAGTTTGAAACGAAAACACCGCCTACCGTCACTGAACCGCGACGGCCTATAAATTCGCCTCTGGCGTGGTTTACACGTTGCGTTACGGTGCTCTTTTACTTTACCTCCTGTAGAAGCCCCTTACGTAAGTGGGCGAAAGGTTGAGTTCTTCAACCTCAATAATGAGCGGTTCAATCCAGGAAGTCGTTTGTTACTTAATGACAATGGCCGTGAAAGCCTCCGAAATCAGATACTTTTTTAGTTTATTATTGCTTCGTTAAGTATTTATTTAAATGCTACGACCAAATATTATATCGCATTCTTGTTACAATAAATTATTCTTTGTCACTTTGCGCCCATTTGAGTATAACGTACTATCATAGCATCATAGGTGTTGCATTTAATGACATAATCCTAAAAGCAAGCGTCAGCGGTGTGAAATATTCATTAAGTTTTTGGGTTACCTTAGATTTGGAGTGAGTGATGATGATGCGGAGTTTTTCGGATGTGCCCTATGTGATGCAGTAGTTGGTTTTTGCTGTTTTTTTAGGCTTCTGTCCGGTTTAGACAGAACGTCTATTTTGTTTGTTTGGTGGTATCCTATGTGGTGCCCCAGTTATTTTTGAGCCGATTTATAAGGGTTGGTTCCCTTGGCTTATTTTCTCGAAAGAGAATTTTTCGACAGCGTTTTGCTTTTTGTGTTGGCATCATCGAACTCATTCTCCAATTCTTTGGTTCCCGACATATTTTAATGTTTCCATACTTTAATCTTTTTTCATTTTAATTTCCAACTTTTTAAATTACATTTTGCTTCATTTTACCTTTTTTCCTGGCACGTTTTTACCCTGTTAAAAATGTGGCCGTGGGGAGTAAAACCATTTTTCGGCTTAGCTCGAATGTTTTCTCCATATACCTATTACTGCAGGACTAACCTGTGTATTTTTTTAGAATAATAATCAAATTGTATTTTGAATTATTTAAATTTATTAGTTCGCTAATTTCGTACCGATTCTGGAAAACCCAAAAACTTCCACATGCTTATCACGAGGTCGCAGCGTTCAGCTGTTTTTCGTTAGTGGCCGAATACGCGAGGATTATTTTCCTGTACCTCGACGAAGCAACTTGTTTCTAAAAGGTCTCGTTCGTGCTTTCTTATGCTACGACGATTAATTTTTGAAGGGCTGATGGTTTTCATTCAGGTACGATTGATATTTTCTGCTTGCTATTCTTGTATTAATTGTTTCTTTAGCTCTTAATTGACAGTTTTACCTGACTTAATTTTCAACACCGGCTAATGTCTTACCTAGCTTCTGCAATTTGGGAGTGGTTCTGCTTCAATTACGTGAGCATAGGTGCTTTTAATCACAGGGTATAGTAACCCCCGGCCAGCATTTGCCTGTCAGCAACTTATAGGCGTTGGAGGTTCGAGGTTAGTGTTACTTGAATGTGGTGAATACCGCATTAAAAGTGGATGGTCTCCCTGCTTTCAAGCTGATTTGGACTGGCTATTCCGGGATTAATATTATATTAAATTATCTTCGATACTTGAAATTTAAATTCGTACATTCCATAACTATCAGTATTTAAAGTTTAAATTTATACTTTCCGTTATTACTAACATATAAAGTTTAGACGCATACGTTCAATCAGTTTTAAGATTTGAAGTTTAAATGCGTATATATAATTACTATTAATATTGAAAGCTTCAATTTATATGTGTAATCAAACCTTTGTAAAAGGAGCATTCACGTTTTTTGCCTTCAATAGCTTGAACAGAAAGGTTTTTTTTAAATGACAGCGATATGCATATCACTCGATTTATTTGTGGTTACAATTAATTTAATAACTTCAAAGGAGTTCTTGATCTTGGTGCGTGTAGCAACCTTCAATCAATTTGCACATTTCTATCAGTAGTACATTCTTTATGACCAAATTATTCTAATTATTTAATATTGAATTACTATTATGGACTGCAAGATTAATTAGCCTTAATAAATAAATGCTAGTCACTTGTAGTTATTTATATTATTAAAAACCATTTGGTTTCTGGCGCTCATTTGTTTTTTTTTGTCGTTGAAGCATTTCCAGGGTGGTACAGTTGATAAGAATCTACTACCCAAGGCCGCCGAAATTGAGCTAGTTTGGCCTGCGCGGTAAGTTAAAATTTTTAGAGCTTCCGTGTAGTGCGTACTTTAAGGAGGTTAATCTGCGATTTTTTACTACTGTTGATTAATTTAATTAATTAACCGCAGGTCAGCTTCTTTATTGTAACAAAATATACAGGACATACTGATGTTATAACGAAAATACAATTTATTACATATTTAGCGATCATCTGCACCTCCACTTACAAGGAGATTAGAAAGTTGGACACCTATAGGCTGTCCTTAGTATTTTTCTAACCTGTTTTGAACATCAGTTATTTCTTCAGATCGTTAAAACTAATGTGATTTAAAACCTTTTTTACAGGTTCAGTTCTACTGTGGTTTCGTTTCCTTTTAATTGTTTCATTGTATTTTACTTACTATTATAAGGCCAGGGTGGAAATACATTTACTTTTCGGAATTCATAAAGGATATGTGTAGATATTTTCTTGACAATTTCTAACTTTTTTATGAGTGAAACGCACATTGAAAAACTTAAGTACCTTTATTGACATTTCTAGCACTATTCAAATTTATTGGATGTTAGAAGAATCGCATTCAAAAACTTGATATCATTTATGGTAACTCTTAAAACAATATAATAAATTACATTGAATGTTTAAAAAAAATGAGATGGCGTAGGAAGGAACGTTTTGTAGGAGACTACGTATTAGATTTTCTAAAATGGAAATTGGCGACAAAATTTGAATTCTGTGTGGAAAATGACTTGGCTGTAACTAACACATTCTGCAAGCTGCCAAGTCGCCTGTATATGAGGATAACCACGTATATAATCAGATCGATTACATTATTAGTTTCACTAATGCTGTTAAATATGTAAAAATAGATTTTTAAGATAATATACCCATAAGCAGTATCCCCTGCCAACAAAAACTAGAGCCTAACTTAAAAGTGTGCCACATCACGGTACAAATATTGCATTTTAGCAGACTAAAAATGAAGAACTGAGAAGGAATGTAGTACAACATTGAGAAAAAAATATACTCTGGAAAGTAATGTGGCAGTTAAGGAGATTTTGCAGAATTTCTAAAATAAACTGCTCAAGTACAGGTCTAAAGAGTAGCTTCAGCACTGCGAAAACATTAAGTATTATAGTGCACCCAGAATGTGTAGTTCAAAACGTGACCACCGAACTTCTGTAGATGGCGCCAAGTGGACAAGCCGCCACTGTGCTACAATGCTTGGAAATTTTGCAAAGTGGAAAATCGCCACCTTTCGCCAAAACCAAATAGCGCATGAAGGTGCTCGGGACCTTAGCAACAACTTTGCCCCCTTTCAAAATTTCGATATCTGTAGCCGTTCGAAAGTTACAGGCGATCCAGACAGACAGACAGACAGACAGACAGACGGACGGACGGACGGACGGACAAAACGTTCGCATAAGTACGCTGAAGCTACTAATAAGATCCGTGAGAGAAGTACAAGAATGACGCCGAATGTAAGACAGAGAAAGTAAAGATGGGCGCTGAATGAAATGCTAAGCCTCATGGAAAAAGGACGACGTCAGTGGAACTCGAACGAAAATGGATCTAAACAATTGTACCTATACCCAAACCAGGCGAAACATTAAACCAGCCCCAAAGTGGAATTGAGCTCCTCTTTAGAGAATATGCGGAAATTGAATAATGTGAGAAAATAAAGAATAATAAATTGCAGGAGCATGGCGTTATACAGCAGAAAGAGACACCAACAAAAAAAATAAAAAAGAAGACCCAATACACTGGCTCCTTAACAGTGATCGAACAGAAAATAATATAACAACACATTGATATGGTATTAAAATGGCAAAGCATTTTAAATAAAATATAATTAACATGCATCTTAATTATAATGCAAATTAAAACGAATATTGAATAGAATAGTACGGTTTTACCATTAAAAATTCTATTTGATACAATGGTATCGACAGTTCTTCAGTAAATTTGGCTGTCCATTACTGAAACAAAGATCAGTCAGAAAGAATCATAGTTATTAATTCAATTACATGTGAAATTGTAAACCATATCAGCTAATTGTCAATTCGTTGATTGCAAATGTAATTCAAATTGGTTGATGACAATAATTTTGAACTAGGTTGTTATATTAGTAAATCTTTATCTGCAAAAGTAAATATCATTAGAAAGGATAAAACATAAGTTTGTTTCTTACATATGTGTTGTATAAAAGGGTTATTGTTGCACAATGATGCATAATAATTGGAGACAGGCAGAATTTGAGAACAAGTTAACCTAAAATATGACATGTTAGCTAAAAAGTCACAAGTTGAAAAGTAGGAATCTGTATTTTTTTTATATTTGATTTCCAAGGTTTTGGGGAAGATACGAAAACAATGATAGCAATTGTGTGTGTAAAATTTTGAATTAAAAACGACACCAGTTTTTAAAATCAAGTAAAAATATAATAATAAATAAATACTGGTATGCACCCAGTAGAAGTGTATGTATAAAATGAAAGTGGTCATAATAAGAAGTTTTGAAGAAAGAAATAGGAAAATGTTGAGGGTAGGTGGAAAGCATAACTAGTAGGCGTTGCTGACAAGGATACAATTAATCAGTTCATGCAGCAGATGCAAGTTCATTGTGTAAGTGAAGATAATTTAAGCTCGAAGATAATATTACAAATACCAGATCTGAAAATTAAATGAACAAAACTGCTAATTGAACAATTTTAAAATTTATGAAAGTAATTTATCAATAAATTAAAGACAAGCAAAGTTAACAGTTTTTAAGCGAAATCTTTATGAAACAATTTAAAAATAAACATTAACTTAAACTACATTTAAACATTCAGTATTAATTATATTTAAATTGAATGTAACACTAAATTTACTAACGATAATTTGATTAAACCTACTGGCATGTATATTCAAAAATGCAGATTTATAATCAATAAATGTTAATTGCCTCATATTTAAAGTGTTATGTGTTTTATTTGTGTATGTCGGAATTAAATTTTTGCAGTAACCCAACGAGATTGAGAGTCTAACAATTGATTCGTTACAAATGCATGCTAACTGTGGACCAAGAAAGGTAAGATAGAATATAAGGTGATAAACCGTGAGAATAAATAATTCATTTCAATTAAATTAAACTAAAGTCACAAAGGGCCATAGCAATATATTTATAACTTTATTACGTCACCCATCATAACAAGTGAAGTATTGTTAGCTTTTAGAAGGACTAAAGTTCTAAAAACCCACATAGGATTTTATCCGAAGGATTCAAGACGTTGTAGAACTCTTCACTGCTATTTACGATAGCTGCAAAATGTTGTCGAATTGACTAAAATCAACATTTACGAAAATTCCAAAAATTGTACAGACTATAGAACAATAAATTGTACGTTTTTTTAAATTTTTTTTGCCAATAATTCACTAGAGAATTCATTAAAAACTGAAGGAACACATTTAGTGATGCTCAGTTTGGTTAGAGCTAAAGTTTGGGTACTAGAGAAGTGATGTTTAATATTCAAGTACTGGTATAAATAAAACAATGAAAATTTGCATGAGAGTATGATCAGTACGTTAATTAAACTGCTAATATGTAATTGCAAAAAACGAACCAATCTCAAAATGGGGAATAATCTTATGGTAGATGATCAAATATGTAGTTGATACATGGGTGCATTTTATCTTCTCTCTTATTGTATTTTAAAAAGACATTTCAAGAGGCTTTCGTAGAAGTTTGCATCGATTGGAATTGCTTTTTTCTTATGTTAACAGAGCCTGCGAGGAATATACATAACGCTAAAATAAAATATATGATTTTAGTAATAACCAGATGAATGGTATTGCTATTCAAGTGAATGGTGAACCGAAAAAGTCACTTATTTGAAATGCACTGTTAATAATACTAGACAACAAATGTTTATTTAAAAAAAAATCTTTAGAAACTATACAATTTTCGTTTCTTTTATAATTCTAATAATAGTAATAAAAACAAATTTATTCTGGCACGTCAGGTTTTGGAAAATAAAATTATTGAAAAGTAAATGAAATAATATTAATTAGATACCTCATTACATGAAGCTGTATGCTATCGTCCTGTTTGGATTATTTATACACGTACGAGATATTTATCAAATAAAAAGACGTTTAGCTATCACGAACTGATTTACATTGAATCGAAAGAGCCGGTGTAGCTCTTTATATACCCACATAGCCAGAAATCGACCAATTCTTAATTTGATTTGTTCCAGAGCAAAAATGGGCGTGGTTTAAGTGCTCTGATGTAGGAAACATGCAAGGACATGTTTAAACATGTCCACTCGATGTTCGAAAGAACAATATTTCGTTATTATATAAAAGTAACTTTGTAATTGTGTAAAACTTAAAGCGTTTTTTTGAAAAAAATTAGAATATTTCTCAAAATTCTGACGCGATGGAGCAAATTTGAAATCAGATTCAGAATCAGCATGACAAAAGACATAAACTACACGTATTGATGTATAAGAAAACCAAACTGTGTTGACCAAATTGGAAAAGCACCAACAGCTTTCGTTCGTTTAAAGAGAGACCACGACCTAAATTTATAACTTTAGTAACTTAAGATGTTGTGTTATGTCACTTTCATACCCTAGTTGTATAGCGTCGAAGGTTGAACTGTTACAGAAACCACTGCAGAAGCATTTCAGATGTGGTGGTTATGAAAATAAAGGGTAACACTTCTGGGAAGATTAGAAAAACGGTAAAGTACGACAATTGGAACATTTTAGGTAATAGTGCCCGACCCCGACATAGAACACCAATATTCTGGTTACAAAACTTGAGACAGTGGTTTGGATAAACAACTGAATCATTTCTTAAGAAAACAGAAAATAATGTTGTTATTGTTAACACGATTTCCAAAATTTAAATAGATTATTCCATTTCACAAATTAAGATAACGTTTCATGTTCCTAATCATATTTACTTCACACATTTAGATGTGCAATACACTCATTTAAGACTTAAAAAATTAGTGGATTAGTTTAGGCAAAAATGCGTTTTTATAAGATTCATTCTACGCCATAAGAAATTATATTACAGTTTTCCCTTGAAAAGGCGTTGATAAAATGGCAAAGACTTCGTTCAAAGCTTTCAAATATTTATCTAAGCAACTAATATTAAAACCAATATTGCGTGGAATTTTTAATTTAACCCTTGCAAATAACGAGGCTTGTTCAATTGAAACCCATCTTTGGTCCAGAAAAAATTTATTGGCAAATATATTTACAAATAATTACCACTACAATTAAGGCACATATCCCATTGTTTCACCAACCGATGTATACTCTGCTTAAAGAATTCTTGTGGCTGCTGCTTGAAGAATTCTTTTACGGCATTTTGTACTTCTTCGTCCGACTGAAAACGATTACCTTTTAACGCCTTTTTCAGTGGATCAAAGATGTGAAAATCGCAGGGCGATAAATCGGGACTATAGGGTGGATGCTCTAATATCCTCCATTTCTTTCGTTGTAGATTTTCTTTCACTACTTTGGCAACATGAGGCCGAGCATTGTCGTGAAAATCGCTGTCAAATACAAATGATAGGAACTAATCAGTGTGACGTTTACAAACACAACTAACATTGCAAAACGTCAGTTGAGTGATTACAATTGTTTCCAAGGCTAACCTGACCAAAGATGGGTTTCAATTGAACAAGCCTCGTATCATTCCCAATTATTTGGAAATAGTTTTTGTTCACAGAAGGAACTGCGTTGACACAAAAAGTTTTGTAAAAAGGGTGCTAATTTAGAATAGAATCTACAAACAGTGCTTTTTTCCTTTTAAGTATATGGAAACAGTTTATGGGACACACTAAAGTGGCCGTGAAATTGCTGAACTTGCCATTTCTTTGTCTACACAAGAGGCAAACACATTTGACAGCGTTGAAACTGAGGACATTATGCTGTGACACAAACCATTTCCATTTAGGTTACAGCTTTGTGCGGATAGTTACTTTACGCACATTTTGTCATTAAAAAGTATCAATTTCCCACATACAAACTCATATTAGTATTGGATAGCAATTTCAAACCAACAATACATCGAAAATGATTTTGTTTCCTTGCTTTTTATCTTTAGTGTTTTGAAATGCAATCACAAACAATGTTAGCAAATACAATGATAAAGGCAGAATGCAGACAATATTTTCAGTAAAAGCTGTTATTCGAAGTCGTGAAAATATTCTGATTATCTTTGAGCTCTCTGAAGGTTGTCGTAGCCAGCTTAGCTTTTCAAAATATCCAAGAGTTTTAAAATCTAGTTGCTTGAGTTAAGAGTTTTGCTCATCTTCTATAGCAGAAGATGCAAGCTGCGGCCAGAACATTTTTAAGTAATAAAAGAGTAATTAGGCTTGTATAAAAAGAAAACGTCCACCTTCATTACTGGATCTCTAGAAAGTTGCATCCTGTCGCTAGGTTGCTTTGAGTACTTGCTCATACATACAATTCACGTTAGGGATGCATTGCACATATTACAATATTAAAAATGAAATTTTTTGCTACAATTTACTGTATAAGTATGGGTACTAGATACTCTAAATACACTATAGATAAATTACATACGTGTGGCACTAAACCCAGTTTTCAGTTAGATACAAGTCAATACATTTTTAACCTACAAAAGTTTTAATTCATATTGGGATTAGTACTGTTGAGGTCGCATTGCCTATGTTTAGTGTTTAACGAACAAAATAAAAAACAAGTTATTAAAATATCTTGCAACGTTAGCACACATTTCAATTCAGTGCTTATAATATAAGGAATATAAGGAATTACTTACATACAACCCCATGAAGTAACATTCTTTAATATCTGGTATCCCACGACGATTTGAACCCTATATCAGCGATCAAAACATTTTCTTTACCAAAAATTATTCTAATCGTAATCCACACATTCAAAAGGATTTAGCATCATGCACACACGTGTAACTCGCAAATAATACACATACGAAGGACATCAAACCTAACTATTTAAGTCCTCTTAAAGTTTATTAACGGACAGATAAGTACATGTTGCTGGAAGGCATTGCCGGGACAGTCGGTTTCAATCGGCTGAAACCAGCCTACTTTCTAGAATAACATAAGCTTCCACGCTTCCATGTGTTTATTTGTTTGTTATTTATAATTTTTTACTTTTGCTTACTGTTTTCTCTCTTTTCAGCGTTCATCTCTGAAATAGACGTTTGCATCAGCGACCCAGACTTGGCAACCAGTGGCAGTGTATGTGCAGTGTTGTTTTTCTGTTATTCGTTATTTTATTATCATTATTAACATTTATTGTTATTGTTATAATTTATAATTGTTATTGTTATTATTATTGTTGTTGTTGCTAATTTTAAGAATAGTTGAAAAGATCCAGGAGGTTGAAGTAACATCCCTTAATAGTACTATACCTACAGTTTTAAAATTAGTTACATCAGGCAAGTATGTAGTTTCATTAAGCAGTAAAGTTGTATCAGTAAAGAAATTAAGCATCTTGCACATTTCTTTTTTTGAGCTTATGACGACTATTTCCCTCAAACACTTTAAGCCAATCAAATCTTTTAAATTTCTGAGATTCGTTCAATCAGATCCCAATTTTGCACTAGCCCTAATGATCGATAATTTGCACTAGTGCAAATTGTCTCGTCATCTAATTAGTGAAGGGCATAAATGGATTAACGGGATTTTCACTATCTACTATGCAGCGAAATGCCAAATTAGCTAAATTAGCGGGGAAAGAAGACTCTGTTAACTTTTGTTCAGGAAATAATCTGCAATATACCCCTCTTGCATACCAAATTGATTCTACACGACAATTTCGCATGCACTAGGGATATTAATAACTAAAGATAATTTATTAATATTATTTATATATCTAACTCAATAACTTTGTTTGTAGTGTAAGACTGTGTAGATTATATTTAATTTGTATTTAAACATTAGGTGTTTAGATACAACCAGCTAACCAACAGATTAACAACAAAGTACAAGGAAGCGAGTCAATCCAGTTGGAAACCAATAAAAAATACAAAGAAATGGAAAACATTGGTATCTTCAATCTCAAAAACGACATCTAGAATCATGGGCTAAAAGAAGAAGCTACTCTGCAGAACATCTAGCTGGAGTGTTTTCCCCGCGCGTAGGTCATACTTCCGAATTCAGAAGAGCACAGGTGCTGATCTTACCACAGCTAAAATGCTAAAATAACTACCTAGGAAATGCATATGATTTTTGACACACCTATATCGAGAGATAAAAATAAAACTGATCCTCAGCGGGCTATGGAAATTCAAACATATGAATAATATGTTGGTGGCACTGTAAGTCTATGTCAAATTCGAGGTTATCAGGTTAGGTTTTCCGTCAGTTTTGATACAAACAGACGCAAAACCTAACCTGATAACTTCGAATTTGGCATTGACTTACAGTGCCACTAACATATTATTCATATGTTTGAATTTCCATAGCCCGCTGAGGATCAGTTTTATTTTTATCTCTCGATATAGGTGTGTCAAAAATCATATGCATTTCCTAGGTAGTTATTTTAGCATTTTAGCTGTGGTAAGATGAAAATTGGTCAAATAATAATGATATCGACCCGGAAAAAAGAAGTCAACCGTTTTTATCAGATCGTCCTAGTTTATTTGATTTCCAAAGTACTTGAAAAATGAGTACTTCATAGAATCGATGACGACTTTCTACCTCAAGATTGGATCCCGAATCATCAATTTGATGTTCGTCAAGTCCACTCCACAGTTCAGCAAAGCCACCGGATTTCACATGCATCTTAGTCTGTTATTGAAAATTACTAGGATCGTTCCTTCTACAACCTATAAAATATACGGTACCCCCCCACCCAAGAAAAGCGCCCTTTCGTGCTTTCCAAGAATACTTCGACACTCAGCATCGCTCCGTTTCGCTAATACAATGAAATATTATGAACAAGTTATTTATAAAAAATATTTTTTTTTGTAGGCGACCATACCTCAAAAAGTTAATGTTGCCTTCATTTTCGGAGGACCTATCGTATGAAAACGATCCAAGACTTCAGAAAGGTTCCTGGCGACCGGAATCGTGTACACATACGAACATACATCCCTCGCACAGCACGTTTAGGCACCTCCCAATACGAGGGAGGGATCTAGTGCGCTGGGGTCTTCACCAAAAGATCCGCACAGCCGAGACGGAGATTTGGTACAGTGGGTTCATTAGTTGGTTGACTCAAATTTTAGAGATATTTGACTCAAAGTGGTTTTCGATATGAAGGAATTTCAATACTTCGTACACTTCGTGTCGAAGTAATTTCTGAAATCGTATATAAGTGATCGAAAGCTCTAAACAAGGTCAAAACTTAAGTCTCCAGTGTTTACCCTATAAGTGCAGAGATATTTAAGGACACAGTTCTCGGGCGACTATTGTACATAATTATACATACTATCATGTCGAGACTCTACTAGTACCAGACAGCAAACAACACAATCACATATTTTACAATCATTCTTGCAAAAGCATCAAGCTCTAAGAGATCTTATTTACAAAAACAAATTTGCTTCAAGATTAGCTACATAAATAGCGTACCAAAGTAAACGGAAGTAAATCAAAAGGTCAACTTTTTAGGGGATAAGTTGCATTCCCGCAGGGTCCCTAGTTTAATAATGTTGGTACATAGATTTTTAGTTCTTTTTTTTTACTAAAAAAATTATTGTCATTTTCACAGATAGGTAATAATAGTGGGTAAAACGAACAACATAGTAAAATATTGCAAATTTACTAATTATTAAACTTGCAATATTTGAAAATAGACATAATGAACGTTTACAAAGTTAAAGGTAATTGTAATTAAACGACAATTGGAAGAATAATAAATTTTGATAATGAAAATTGACACATAAACATAATTTTGAAAAAGTTCTACCAACACGAGGTATAAATACTTCCTAGCGTTTAATCACATATCTACCAACATTGTAACACTTTGACAGTTATTATAGAAAAAAGTACTTTACCTTATCTGCAGATGTGCTAAGTTGATATCTTGTATTTCCTTTTAATTATTGTGAACATTAAAATCATAAAATATAAATCGGGGTGCTTTTTTGGTTATTTAATTCTAGCTGAAATAGTAAATTACACTGGTCAACACAGTTTGGTTTTCTTATACATCAATACGTGTAGTTTATGTCTTTTGTCATGCTGATTGTAAATTTGATTTCAAATTTGCTCCACCACGTCAGAATTTTGAGATATGTTCTTAAATAGTTTTTTCAAAAAACACATTAGATTTTACACAATTTCAAAGTAATTTTTATATAATAAAGATAGTACAGGAAATATTGTTCTGCCTAACATTCATGTCTGAATATGTCCTTGCATGTTTCCTAAGTCAGAGCACTTAAACCACGCCCATTTTTGCTCTGGAACCAATGCAATTAAAAATTGGTGATTTCAGGGTATGTAGGTATATAAAGAGCTACACCGGCTCTTTCGATTCAATGTAAATCAGTTTGTGATAGCCGATCGTCTTTTTATTTCATAATGTCCCGTACGTGTATAAATAATCCAAACAGGACGACAGCATACAGCTCCATGTAATGTGTATAGGTACCTAATTAATATTATTTCATTTACTTTTCAATAATTTTATTTTCTAACACCTGATGTGCCACAATAAATTTGTTTTTATTACTATTATTAGAATTATAAAAGAAACGGAAAGTGTACATAGTTTCTAAAAATTTTTTTTTAAATGAACGCTTGTCTAGTGATTATTAAGTATATCCTTTTTCTAGCCTACATTTTTAATGAATAATTAATTTTCTCTTCCCTAAAAGAATTATTGTCACATATTTTAGGAACTAACAAACGTATGCTGGCGTTCTTTAATTCTGAAGTTGTTTAAGTGAGAGGACGTCCAAAGGAAACTTGGAAGGAAGGAATAAGAAGGATTAGCCCACTAGCTCATTTATAAATAAATCAATAGAAAAAGAATTAAGTAGAAACAAGGATTCGAGCAGTTACGATAATAGGATAACTAAAGAAAAACAAATTATCGCTCCGCATTTTTTTCAAAAGCTTAATTGAAAATGCTAAATGTGCAATATTTTTAAAACACAATATTATAAAGCACTAAATAAATTTCATACTAGATTGGATATATTATTTATTTTTCGCTGGACTAGAAGACTGGGATAATTGTACCACGGTTTCAAATATAAAAAAAAATATATAGAAGGTAAACAGGAGACTGCCCTAAATTCGTGCGATTTGTATGAATTGGTCTCTTCACATTTATCTCAGATGTTATAGGTATTGCTCCAAATGGAGGGGCTATAAATTCATCCAGCCCTGTCCTTGACATTTTGTTTTTTATAGATAGGGTTTACATAAATAGCTACTAATTGGTAGTTATCAATTGCTGTTATCTATCAGGCGAAGCCTACTTAATTTTATTTGAAAAAAAAATCATAACTAGAACAATCTCACTACTGTACTGCATACAATGAGCGCATAAAAGATGGAATAAATTCGATTCCTAATAATTTAAAGAAAAAGTCTTTCTAAAATAAGTTACTAATAAATCGCTTTTCTACAATTTGTGATTCACTTATAAAATCATGTATATTAGTGTGGCATGTTACAAAATAGTAAATTTTTGAAATTTATGGCGATGATAAATTACGTCGCACTTAGAATTCCTGTTTGAGTATTATAGCCATATTGCTCCATTTTGTCATACATCTTAATGGTCTATTTTTTTTCT
Organism: Agriotes lineatus; assembly: GCA_940337035.1. Classification (NCBI taxonomy): domain Eukaryota; kingdom Metazoa; phylum Arthropoda; class Insecta; order Coleoptera; family Elateridae; genus Agriotes; species Agriotes lineatus. The sequence continues at coordinate 28,435 of CALNHX010002434.1, forward strand.
AATTTTGACATGTACGGTGTTACATTTCAAAATTTAGTGAAGTTTCGAAACGCCATACTTTACGTTATCACATGTAAAATTCCTACGCTACATCAAATTGACATCAAATTTGGAAACCTTACGCCTCGTCAAACAAAATCGCACTTTTCATAAATGATTCTAAATAACTATTGTTAATAAACGATCTTAAATAAATGGCGTGTGCATAGCAACTACCCGAAATTTAATTAAGCAATAATTTAATTAGGTATTTTAGCTATCAGAATTCTATTACTGGGATTTACGAACTTCAAAAAAAGTAAGATACTGATGAAAATACAATTAATTATTATTAGCCTCAATGTGCTTCAACGGTGTTCTTATAAGTATGTGAGAGAGTTCTTTAAAAACCAGTCAGTATTTAAATGGCCAACTGGATTAATGGACACATTGATTCAGTAAAAGCAGGGTAGTAACTATTCTGTTGGGCTATAAAGATTTGCTATTTACAGGCAATATTATTAAAGGTTTTGTGATCGAATTTTACGAGTTTCGTTTATAATTGACAGTCTAGTTAGTTAAAGTATACTACTGTAGATTGATTGACTCAGTGTAAACCTATTATTACATTATTTATTGTTTTAGAGTTAAGATACATTTACTTTTACAGTTGCATGGGTTATTTTAAACATATGATTATCCACCATTAATGTTGTGATGTGGGAAGACTTCCCTTTTTTACGCTAATCTAATAATCAGTTTTCCACATTTCTAAAAGGACTAATTATATGTTTAGATATAGTACTATTGTTTTTTATTGTTTCTCGTTGCTCTTCGTCAGACTGACAGATGCATAGAAAATACAGCAAAAAAATAGCATTTAAAAATTAATTAGTTTGGTATATACGTACTTATAAAATTTCCTATATTTTATTGGAAACGATAGTAAATACAGGGTGGTCCAACTTTCTAAAGCTTATGGCTCTGTGCAATTCTAAAAAAAAAGAAAAATTCTAAAATTAACTCTGTAGAATAAAATTAGAGATGCTTTGCTAAGAGACAGCTTGATGGAAAGCATTATTAGCTACATTAATAAATTTACAGTTCGTACTTACAACGATTTGTTGAATAAAAGGGTTGATCCCATGCTAAAAATTGAACTCAATTCTCTACAACATCTCCATATTGATAATGATTGACAACAGTCATTTGCTTTTCGGTTTTACAAGAAAACTAGTATTCTCTGTTTTCAAAAATACATGGACCAGTCACCCAGATTTAATTGTTTTCTCTCAGAATCGTAAAAGGTAGCAAAAATAACTAATCATTGTATCTTGCTGGGAAAAAAGTTATCGGTTTTGCCATGAAAAAGTTACTGTATGATCTGTGTCTATTTTTACTTCCTTTTACAATAAAGGAAGTATTGGATTCACCCCAAAAATTCGAAATTGAGTTTTCAACAGATCTTCACGTTTTAGATTCTCCTGATCCCAAAAAACATATTTTTTTTCATTGGTCTGTCTGTCTATCTGTCTGTCTGTGTGTCTGTGAACAGAATATCTCAAAAACGGAAAGAGGTATGGCGTTGAAACTTCATATATAAGTTTTGTGTACTATGTAGATGCGACAGCAAGCTTTTGGAGAAAATTGCATAACCGGAAGAAGGTGTTACTCTTGTGATTTTTCAGTTTTTTTCGATTTTTTCAAAAACGGCTCTAACGATTTTTTTTAAACTTTACATTTTTATTACATTTTTAATGTGTATTGATATGACGTAGGTGATTTTCCAGTTGAATACTTCTAAAATGGGTTTTTTTGTTTTTTTTCTATTTTTTTTTATTAACTCCTATTTTAAATAGAACACCCGGTATATTATTACATTTTTGAATTCAGCTTAAAATTCTAGAGAAAATTTTTCTCTTAAACTAACGCTCTATTTTGTACCGTTTTTGTAAAATTTGAAATTTTTGAAAATTTTTGACAAATGCTTAAAACTTTTAAATAAAATTTTTGGATAATTATAAGATCACTGTAAAAGGAAGTTGTGTGCATGTATCACACCAGATTTTTATGTTACAATTTACAATGCACTCCAGAAGCCACTCGGCCTACTTAAGAAACACCCTATACATATATTAGTGTAACCTATTCGGTAAGTTGTTTTTTATTGTTCTGTATTAACTATCGCAGAGAGAGAAAATGTGATTTAACATTATTATTTTGGATAAATAGTCCACAACCTTCTAGGTTGTTGCAAATAAATAGATTTGTTCATTTATTTGGTTATTATTCAAATTACAAATAAAGTAAAGCACAGAAAGTTTTATAATATTTTGTATTATAGTAGATTATATTTTAAGTGACAGAAATGCATCATTATTTGCGAGTGAGAATTTTGAATCGCGAGTGCCCCAGCACGAGCGATACAATTTCTCACGAGCCTATAATGGCATTTCGCTCACGTGTGATATACGACGTTTTATCTTACAGTAGCAATTCTTGTGCCTAAATAGTTTGCGCTGTCGGGAAATAAATTTATAATTAGTCGTCTATGATTTGTGATATACGTTTGACAGCACTGAAGTGTATTGTCAGTCTATGTCAAATTCGAGGTTCGTAGGTTAGGTTTTATTTGTTATTTGACACAGACTGACGCAAAACTTAACCTGAAAATTACGAATTTGACATAGCTTGACAGTGCTACCAACAATGCAGTAGTATAAATAATGAAAACTCACTTGTAAATAAAACTTCATTTTAGTCACTGAAAACAGTTGTATAATGTGTGGTAATAGGAGCTACTGTAAGATAATAGTAGATTATGTTATTAGGAGTAAAAGTGATACTTTAAGTGGCGAAGCTGAAGTTTATTTAGCCGAACGTTAGTGAGGCAAATAATTCAGCTAAGCCACATAAAGTCACTTTTACTACGAATAACATATACTATTTTATCCGCAAACGTATTCAGGTAAATTTCATTAATATAAATTTAAAAAAAAGGATGCATCGGCGGGGAATCGAACCCAGGCCACCCGCATGACAGGCGAGCACTGTACCCCTGCGCCACCCTCTGTTGTTCAAATAACGCGCTACTGTAATGATATATGAACATACTGAATCATCCGAGCTAATAGCACACGGCCACAGCAGCTGTCACACCATAACCCACGGCGACAGATGCTCCGATCCGCTGCTTAAAGGTTTATTTAAATTAAAACTTTTTCGTACTCTTTTTGAAAATAAAAACCGGCCTACGATCTAAGTCTAAAAATCTGGTGTGATACACGCACACAACTTCCTTTTACAGTGATCTTATAATTGGCCAAAAATTTGATTATAAATTTTTAAGCATTTGTCAAAAATTTTCAAAAATTGTCAATTCTACAAAAACGATGCAAAATAGAGCGTTAGGTGAAGAGACAAATTTTCTCTAGAATTTTAAGCTGAATTCAAAAATGTAATAATATACCGGGTGTTCTATTTAAAATAGGAGTTAATAAAAAAAAATGGAAAAAAAACAAAAGAAACCCTTTTTAAAAGTATTCAACTGGAAAATCACCTATCGCACATCAATACACATTAAAAATGTAATAAAAATGAAAAGTTTGAAAAAAATCGTTAGAGCCGTTTTTGAAAAAATCGAAAAAAATTGAAAATCACAAGAGTAAACACCTACTTCCGGTTATGCGATTTTCTTCAAAAGCTTGCTGTCTCATCTACATAAACTACGAAACTTATATAGGAAGTTTCAACGCCATACCCCTTTTCGTTTTTGAGATATTCTGTTCACAGGCAGACAGACAGACAGACAGACAGACAGACAGACAGACAGACACACAGACACACAGACATACCAATGAAAAAAAAATGTTTTTTGGGATCAGGGGACTCTGAAACGTGAAGATCTGTTGAAAACTCAATTTCGAATTTTTGGGGTGAATCCAATACTTCCTTTATTGTAAAAGGAAGTAAAAATTAGCAACATTTTAAGCCATCATACAATCTAATCGGTCCAGTATCTTCGGAGGAGATAGCGAACAAACATAGAAAGAAAGAAAGTGAGCCACGATTTTGTGTGCTTAGGCAGATAAAGTACGCAAAAGTTGCTATTTTATCTGCTTAGGCAGATAAAGTGACACTTTTACCTTGTCAATAAAGACAAATAAGTTGTCACTTTTGTGACGTTTGCGGATAAAATTTTTTACTTAAATTGTAAATTTGGAACTTTAATATAGGCAAGTACCTACAGCTGTTTTTTAAATAGAATCGAGCTAGGGAGAATATTATTAATTGGGTTACTTTTTTTTGTTTACAGTGGGATAAGATTTTGTATGATTATTTACACAGACACTTCGATAAAGATTGAACGTGATCACGTAGTATAGGCAACCTGTTTAACACTGTTGGCAACCACGTTTACAAAATTAAACCACGTTCAAGTGAAATGTCACATATTAAAGAATTAACATATTTCAAGTTACTTACCCGAAACAATTTAAACTTAGGTTTGAATAGAACTGTTGATGCAAAGGAATTCAAGTGTGGAAAATCAGAAAATTAACGCAACCCTCTGAATTCCAAGCTACACATCTAAAATCAATGCTCAAGAATTTAATGGTATGCAATTAGGTTAATTCAATAGGAAATATCGAATAGCGAATTCGGACGTTATCTGGAACAAATCGAACAATTTGAATACTTAATTTCATTATTTTATATGTCATCACAGTAAAAACGCAGAAAATATATGTCATTGGCACTTCATCTTTAGAATTTTAACTTTAAAAACTATTATCCCGAAAACTGTTTTTATACAATCTCCTTTAATTATTTCTTTAAAAAATTGCTAAAAATAGCTTTCTTCCGTCAAAACTGTGGATGGTATTTAACTCAAAAGATAATCTAAAAATGCCAATTATAGAACAAGATATAATTTTAAGTGGAGTATTAGGGATTTACCAAATTTATTTCAACCTTTATTCACTCACTCCATATTTAATATAAAGTTTCTGCGTAGTAAATGTCTGTAGTATATAAGATGTGTTAATAACGGAGAATACAAAGAGTTATCAGATTTGAGGTTTCCCGGGAAAGCTGATGTCGTGAGGTTTATTGCAATTCCAGAGAGGAGGAAATTAATTTTCATTGTAATAAAAATCCTCAAAGGGTTTGTTTGAGAAGTGACTTACGAGCATTATAAAGTATGTATATCTTAGCAAAAGTTAAAATTAATCTCGGATAAGAGGATGTGTATAATTAATACGCATAAATATTCAATTTTGTCAATAATAGGATGAAAGAGCTTTCTCAAACATGTTTTCCTAACAAACTAGCGATTCAGTACAAAATATCTGGTGTTATGGGGATACGCCAAACACAAATGTAAGTAGTAATTTCTTATCCTTTTAGTGCACACAGATTTAGATCTAGATTCTGAAACATCATTTATAATAAAAGTTAAAGAAATATATTCCTATTGACTTATACAAATGAATTGTTTCTGTTAAGGCAGATACTTAATTATTGGTATTTATACCTAACCACCTAAGTATTTTTATTAAATTGTAAATAAAAGCTAGACGAACTCTAGAACAGCTTTTTTGCAATTTAAAGGCACAGTTAATAAAAAAAAACTTGATAATGAAGTTTTGATGTTATTTTGATTCATGTAAATTATTTTGAATTCATGTGCAGTTGCATTATTCATCGTCAAATTTACAAAAAACTAGAGATAGGGCTCAACGTAGTTGCCATATGTAGCAATCTAACTTATATTTCATTGCACGTCACAATTCTGTTCCTGAATTAGCAGACATACATTCGTCAATGTTGCTGCATATAGTCTCTAAGCGGAAATATATTCAGATTACGCATTTGTATTCGATAAATGTCAACATACGCATACAAATGTGCCCTTTTGCATAGAAAAATCATTGACCAAGGCTAGCATGTGGTACCTTGAACAGACATATCTATGTGGCAAAGGCGTAAGAACAACAAGATATGGATTTTAGCTACTAAAGAGTCACTTTGGCTAAATTGAATTATCCTCCAGGCCTTATTTTATTCACTATTTAACTTTATGTTTTCTTATATAGATTGTTGGCATTTTATTATGATTGGAAATTTAAATTTCATACAATTATTCTTTATATAAAGCGATTGAGGTTGATATATGAACGAATTTTAGTTCCAAGGTGCAATCAGTTGTTTGCAATATAATCACTTAACTTTTCAGAGAAAAGTTGATGTCACTTCTGCATCAGACTTAATACTCGTATAATAAATGATATCATCAAACTTAGCCTACAAAAATTATGTAGTGGGTTATTTCTTACTACAAGTTCTATCTGTCTGACAAATTTAACTACTGGCACTTTTAGAAAATAATTTGTTTAATTTATGAATACCTATACATTTATTTAGAGTGTACGAAGCTTGTACATTTTTATGGGTCTACCAATTTTCTGTAAATAATTAATTTTTTTATATATTTTTATTATATATTTCTTATTATTATTACTATCATATTATTATTATTTTATTATTATTTCTATATATCATAGAGAATTTTTCTGAAATCAGATTTGGATAAATTTGTTGCAGAAATCAAATGTCTGGCTGAGGTTGCAACTTGTAACGTTTCGACTGAGTGACCATCTTACTCCAGTAAATTATAATGGTAATTCCTGCGTCGATAACAATTAGTTACATCAATGAAATGGAATAATTTTAATTAACAATACGGCCCCTTTTCTATTATAACGGTGTTAAAATATTTTGAGCCCACCTTTGCAACACACTGGCAACTTTAAACTTCATTGTAGTTTTCGGTGATTTTTGGATTTGACAAGCGGCCACTTTAGGTTGCCTATGTAGTTTTTGGTATTTCCAATTGGCACCCCCTTTTTGAGAATTTTAAGCATACAACTTCAGTGTAGGGTGATATTCCGGTTGCGAGTTTTGGAAATGTCCCGAAAGTCGTCAGTAATCTGATCTAATTTTAATTGTACTGGTTTGCTGTATTACTGCATCCGTCTGCTTAAATAAGGATTTGTTAGTATTTGAAAGTAAACACCTGTATGGACTGATTCTTTATTTTACGTGGTCTGATATTTAGTCAAATTTATGTTTAGGCCTTTCTACTTTTTTCGTTTTTAAGTAACCCCGATGTTAACCAGGCTATGAAAGAGTCGTACAATGATGTCGACTATCCGTTGAGCGGCACATCGCACGCTAGAAAATACCTTGTCACTTGGTAGCAAACATCTGTTCTGGCACGATAGGACTTTTTCGATGCATGTGGTTGACGAGTTGCAGGTCACGCGTATTCTATTTAACCTTAGTGTTTCCCGTTGCGATGGAATTTGCATAACTTGCCATACCACGTCCTTATTGTAAATTTGAAATTAGTTCTAATTTTGTATCTTGTAATAAACCGTCAGTTGTTTATCAATATCACTTGTTTGATAACTATTATCTAGTAAACAATTATCAGTTGTTTACCAATTTTATTTGCTTTATGCATCTTTCGGATTTATTCTGTACCTGTTATTTGCTAGTAATACTAAACTGGGTCGCTAGTGTGACCGAGCGGTCAGGGAGCTCAGGCTGCGGTGTCACGGTATGGGGTTCAATCCCCACATTTGGCAACTGGCGGGCGGGCCACCCAGTCGCTTTAAAAATTGGGTACCAAAATCACATTTGTGGAAGTAGGGAAAGTAAGGCATTCGTCGAAGACATGTTGCCAATCACATCACCCAATACGCCGTTAACGGTGTGCCGGATTGACTGGGTTTCGGAAAGAAACATTACGGCGACGCTGACTCGCCTTGTCTCAAACCATGTTCTTACATGAAATGAATTGCCCGAACTTTACTAATACTAAACTGGCAATTTTACATATATATATGCGCACCACCCGGCGATTGTGCAAAGACCGGTTTTTAATGCAATAAACATTATTTTGTTTATAAATGCATCATGTTTCCGGAGAGGCCTCTTCGACGATTGCGGTACATAAATCATAAATAGCTTTTGTTGAGCGCCAGCTGATTAGAGTTTTTTAAACTTTACACAGATTGATTCCGAGCGCTTCTATTTAATCAAATAATTTTTTTGCTTACATAATCTCTACATACTATTTGTTCATTGATTTATTTTTGGTAATTTTATAGATACAATAATTAAATCTTGGATTCTTCTGGAATCTAACAAGCCTAGTGTTATTTATATCGCAGCTAAACTGTTTGATTAACTCTCAAGTTTTTTTGCATAGATGAATTTAGTGTTTTTACATATTACCCATGTATTAAATGTATTAAAGTTGTTTGCTTAAAGTGCTTTACTATTTAATTTAAAACTGACATTACAATATATATCAACTTTGATTAATCTTGCAAATATTATTTCTACGAATTCTTCCTTTTGTTGGTTGCCCTCCGCAAATGATAAACGATTCTGAAGTGAAATATAAATTTCGACGACCAACATTTTCCGTAGCTTTAATAAATTTGAATTCAATGTAATATCTAATTGTTGTCGCGGCGTCTCCAATAGCAGTTAATTAAACTGCGTAGAACTTATATTTGATTTTTGATTGATACAGATACACTTATAACCGAATACGATGTTTCCTTATAGCCTCCTTTAACAAGAGTTCGTTCCATGAAAATAAATCGTTAGCCGATTTAGTGGCAGCTTTGTGCTTAAATTGCTTATAACGCAGTTGCGCAAGAGACGGATTAAAAGCTCTGATTTCATTAGAACCTTAATATAGTTTGCCCGAACCAAAATATAATTAATATCGAGCTTTACAAATAACTGGAAGTTGAAATGAATTTAGTGCTGGTAGTTCTCTTTAATGCATGTTTTTCATGGTTAGTAGTGCGATGTAGGGTTTTATACTAACTGCAGGAATAGAACTGTGCTAAATTATCAACTTGTTAAATAAAAAATTGTAAACTATTTACTTGTCATGTAAAATAATTCTCCTTAGATTTAAATTTTGTAACGCTCTCTGATTTATTTCAGTAGATTATAAAGAAAACTAATATAAATTTTCTAAAAAGAGCAACCGCACCTTATTTTGGAGGAATATTTCGATTAAAATTTATAGTTAATTATTCTCTCTACAAACTGTAGGATATCGACTAACCTTTTGTATTCAATTTTAGGAGCACGATGACCTAAGCTTCATTTAGTATTTGAACTTTCGTGAGTCACATTTGGTTTTTACGGAAGTAATCAACTTTAGCCGTTTATCAGGATACTGTAGACTTTAGCAAACACGGCTTCCTTAAATGTATTTATGCCTCGTAGTCACGAATTAGTTCAGATTAAGTAAGAATTTCGTATAAGTTTGGACTGCTTCATTCCTGATTAATTATAAGTAACATGTTGTAAGTCGATTGAATTAGTCGTAACTTGCATGAGTTCTCAGTTTGCGTTAGTTTTATGTGTTAGAACAACTAATTTTAGTGTAGAAATGCCGTAAGAATTAAATTATGAGAAAGTGCGAGTAGCAACGCAAGTATTTACTTAAAATAAAGCAGATTGATCGTGCATGGGCCATTGTGGATATGAACAAGAAATTGTTAACGGAAACTGAGCTGGTTGTCAAAACGTGAGATTAGTATTGTGAAAAGCTCTTTGAGAATTCAGCAAACATACCTTACGATGAAATTGAGCCAAGTATTCTCATTACAGATACAGAGGGAGCAATAAGGATATTGAAGCTACATACATCTTCCGGCACTGATTTTGTCACATAGAAAATCGTTGGATCCGAGAAGTACGCAGATGATTCACCATATATCTTAAGAGTTGGAGGCATTATTATTGCACGCCGGTAAAATCATGTTAAAAATTCTTATGATCCAAATATCTTCATTAATCTCTAGGCAACATGCAGCTGAGCCGACTGGTGTTGTAGTAGCCAGAAACCCCAGTGAACAGTTCCGCCTTACGCCAGCTTGAGCTATACACAATGCAAATCACGAATTGGAAGAAAATGGCAGTAGATCGGGAGCAGTGCAGAAAACTTGTAGAAAAGGCTAAACCGAAGATAAAGTTGAAACGCTGAAGAATAGTGAAAAGAAAAAATACCTGTAAGGAGGTATGGAAAGCTACGATATCCCAGCCAAAAGGCGAAAACTGAAGAAGATGAAGAATGGAATAGTGCGTTGTTATTTAAATGCATAATCGATACTAATTTATATATTAACATATTTACGAATGCTACAATATACAAGGCAAGGACTTTGAAAGGCGACAATAAGTGTTAGATGACCACTGATAAGGCAATATATTGTTGTGGGTAGGTGCTAGTTATATGTGGATGTGAATGTTGGACGTGTAATAAATAGTAATACAAGATCACTTAAAATAATACATTTTTAATTAAATAAAAATGTTGAATCTAAAATTTGCAAAAGGCACTATTCTGATAGCATCCAATCAGATCATGTTACTACAGCTTTTGGGGAGATTGGACAGGGTCAGCTTTATTTATGGTTTAAATATCAAAACCACTTTAACAATTAATGGTAATTCACCGTCGTGTACAATTGGCAACATCTGCAACAGTTGAGCTAACGTAAATATCGTGTGATAGTGATAACGCGATACTGACGAAGATCAGCCTGATTACTCTGCCATCCTCTCCATATTTCTATATCCTTGTGAAGCAACGATTGTAAGGGTAGCTCGCAGAAGACGTATTGGTGCTTTTGAGCTATGAGTGTGAAGACAACGTTCCTTAGAGGGTACGAATAAATGCTACCATCCTTTAAGAAATACGACCCTCTAAAAGGTGTCAAGCATCGTTTACACAAAAATCCTCCAATTTTTAGGCCACCTCAACAGAACAGATGATAATAGTTTGCGAGTGATCGTCCAGGAAAAATAAAATTGAAAAAGACGGATGGGACGTCACCCAAAAAGTAAGGTTGATGTTGTCAAAGACATTATGAGGACAGGATTGGTGAAGCTGTACGCCTAACCAATAACGGCGATCGATGGCGGGAAGCTATACGTTTAGCAATCCAAGAAGGTGAGGCTGCAATATACTAGAGCACCAAAGTTATGGGCCAACATGTGCTGACGAAGAAGAAAAGAATGAAATAATAGAAACAGAAACTAAAAAGTTTAAAAAATTACTATGAGACAGGTTAAATTTAGTTACACTATAATAAAAAATATCCTATATAGTAGAAAGTTAGCTAGTTGTACATAATAAATCTATATTAAATATTGCTTTTCCAGTAATCTTTGGAATGATTTAAAAAAAATAAGTACAATTGAAACCTTATCTTAGTTTATGTTACAAATAAGTTATAGAATTGAAAAATGGCTTTTTGGTTAAGGAATAAAAATAAGCTAATTATGATTTATTTGCAACAAAAATAACAAAATACTGTTAGGTATATTCTACCAACCAAGCGACAAATTGGTAGTAATATTAGTGTAGGACAAATATCTGTCTGTTCTTCAATTATTTCAATACAAAAGATCTTTTAAATTCTTTTTGGAAGTAACAATATATTGTAAATAGCTTCGTATAAGCATTTTATTGTTATGACATTCAAGGTGATTCACGAGGAATAATGAGCCTGACCAAATTCTCGATGCAACCAACATTACATTTTCGCAACTTACTTTGTGACACAATTTAGTTCCGCGATCCCTATCAATCATTGAAATTTACCTGACCTATGAAAATGTAATGTTGGTTGCATCGACAATTTGGCCAGGCTCATTATTCCTTGTGAATCACCTTGTATTTTAGTAGGTAACATAGTGGGCCACAATTATTTTTTCAGAGTTGGCTGTAATTCGTGTTATTCGTTTAGCAGTACTGAAGTGTGTTGTTGGTGACACTGTCAGTCTCTCGAAGTTAGCAAGTTAAGTTTTGCCTCAATCTCTGTCAAATAACAAACAAAACTTAACCTGCTAATTTAAAATTTGACATAAACTCACTGTGCCACCAACAGTACACTTCAGTACTGCAAAACGTATTACACAAATCATAGGCGACACTGAAAAGAAATGTGCGTCTTGCAAGTTATCTCTACGGCCAAATATTGCAATAATTATAACTTTTTATATGTAATAAACGACTTCCGGGATTGGACCGTGTCATGATTGAGAACGAAGAACTCAACGTTTCGCCCACTTTCGTAAGGGGCTTCATCAGGAGGAAAAGCAAAAGAGCACGGTAACCCTCTGATTTGGTTCACACGTTAAGTTACCGTCCTCTTCTATACCTTCCTTTGCAAAAGAGTTTCGCCTCTGGCGTGGTTAACACGTTGAGTTACGGTGCTCTTTTGCTTTTCCTCCTGATGAAGCCCCTTATGAAAGTGGGCGAAACGTTAAGTTCTTCATTCTCAATCATGATACGGTCCAATCCCGGAAGTCGTTTGTTACTTAATGACAATGGCCGTGAAAGCCTTAGAAATCAACTTCTTATATGATTTACCTGAATTTATAGTAAAACTTGGACTATTGAAAAATGGAAATTATAATACCCATAAAAATCTTTTGTTGTGTTTATTTTATACTAAGTTCGAACAGAATGGAAAATGCACATCAAATATGCACCAAATTTAAGGCTTTTTATATTTTGCTAGAAAAAGGAGGAAAAAGTAGCGCAATACGGCTATAATTTTTTATTATCGATTTAAAAAGCTTTGAAGAAAAGTTACTATGAAAAATTACCTTCATATATCCGTAACCGCCAGTTTATCTTACATAATCACGTGTACACACTAGAGCACAAGTTTAAAACTCTGCTTTATGTCAAAAGGACGTTGTTTGACAAACTTAAATAAAACTGTTGATTAGATTCGGTTAAATGGCTAACCGATTTATTTTGTCCGTGGTTGACCTGTTAATTAAAATCTGAACCGCCTTTGGTTAACCGATTCATTTTAACCATCTTTGGTTAAACGATTGATATTAACCATTTCTGGGGTAGATTCGTTTTAACCACTTTTGGTTGGCGACTTCTTTCAAACATTCTTGGTTGGTTTTAAACGAAGCAAAGAAATGCTTATTCAGGTTACTTCTTATTTCACAGATGTATAACGACCGTTCTGAATATGATACCGCATTATAAGAACTTTTCAAATTGATGCTTTGTTTTAATTACATTGGGAAAGTATAGACCAAAATATTAAAACAGAAACCTACGTATCAACTTCACTCCAAAAAATCATATAAAAGTTGGAGTAGCTTTGTACCCGAACGGTAGTCTGCGTTACAAATTAGCGTTGGTAGTCTGAGGGTTTTAAGTTTTAATTTAACTTTAAATTTTAACCTAAGTAGGTTACATCGAACTAATTAATGACCGATGGTTAAAAACTTAAAATTTCGTTAACCAAAACTGTTTTAAAAAAATCGGTTAACCGGATGGTTAAAACGAATCAGTTAATCGAAGATGGTTAAAACGATATGGTTAATTTAATAAACGTGAGTTTCAGGCCATACTCCTATATGGGATACAGCGCAAACAAAAAAAAAAAGAAGAGAGAAGAAAAAAGAATTCAAACTAAATTAATTACTCATGAGTACGTTTGTATTCTTTACATTATTTAAATATTTTTTGCATAAAACAAAAAAAATTGTTGTAGTTGACAACATAATGACGATTAAAAAAATATATCCAACCTGCAAGAAATGTCGTGCTAGCTGAAGCAAACAATCTGGCGATTCTGAATATGTAAAAAATCATAGCTTGATATTTGCAAAATTAAAGTTGCATTCTCCTTACACGTAACGATGTAAGAGAAACTCAAGGTCACGGATATATGAAGTACTTTTTGCTTACAGTAACTTTCGTTTCCATATTGCATTACTTTTTCCTCACTCTGTATATATCAATATTATTTTTTGAGTTATAATTTACCAGTATAATTTACCACCTTACCAGTGTATAGATTTCAAAATTTCATGATTTCGAAATTGTCCGTGTGATTCCGATGTAAAGTTTTCATATATGATACAATGAAACTGTTGGAAGGTTTCACAAGTTTTAAATGCGAATGATAAAAGTAATGAAAATAGTGGTATTTTATATTACGAGTGGTATTCTTCATATTATTTTTACAATTCTGGATAATTTCTGCCGCAATATTGCCTCATTGTTAAAATTTTATAAAAATTGCCAAATGCCATTGGCGAAATAAAGATGGTTGGAAATTTCTTCGTGATTTAAGTTTGGTAACGAAGTTGCCACATCATGTGGGATTGAAAAAACGTAGATATTTTAATATAAGCCGGAAATAGAACAAATATTTGTGTTTTTCTCTCTTTGTTTTTCTGTATCAGAAGCAATATAAAACTATGTATTGTATACAAACAACATAGTTATATTTATTTAATGTATTACTCTAAGAAGTATTATTATTCCTATGTTATAGCAATATTATTTTTATTCAATTCACTTTTAAGATGAATTTAAGTACTTATATGCTCTTTTATAAATTATGAATTATAAGTGTTATTGAATATCTCTAGCTCTGGTAGAAAAACAATTGCTCTTAAAAATCAGGTCGAGTTCATGCAATATCAAGACTGTTTTATTCCTGAAAAGTCGTTTTGTTTAAAATGAAAACTTAGTTTAAAATTATGTGACAATTCCTATAAACGTCAATGTCACTTCAAATGATGCAAGTGGAAAATCAAACACAAATACCTTTTCGTTACACTACCTGTCATTCAATAAACATGAAATAGTAAGCAATTCTTTTTGTAATTACCTCACTTCATTCCTTCAATCTTTACTTTCAGTTTACCAAATAAATACATACCAAATAGATTCAAAATCTTATTATAAAGGGTTTATTTTGAAAATTTTCAGCTGCTTACAAAATTATTACAACTTTTCTAGTCAACATTATTTGTACACAAATTAATTAATATCTCCCTAGTGATATTGTTTTTGCATATTTTCAACACTTTATGTAATCTATTTAGTCCCGCATTTCTCACATCTTTAAAGAGCAAAACAGTTTTGAATTTAATAGCTTTAGTTTATATTTACAGTTTAATTATAGAGCAAAATACAAAAACCTAGAGCGTGCGCGGTTCGGGTTAATGATTATCTTAGTACTCGTTAAAACCTGTAGCTTAAAGAGGTTATCTTATAAATATACAGTAAGGGAATTAAACATACGTTTATTCACGAAAATATGTTGAGCTCACGAGCACGTAGTGCATGTCGTTAGGTGGATAAATTTTTAATTCACATGATGTATATATGTTTTTATTCAATTTTGACGAAATTTTGAACAAAAAATATTCAAATCAAGATATAGATTTGCCAATTTATCGTCGATCTGATCTAAAATTTAGTAATTATATATTACACACTACAAAGAGAAAAAATAATGGAAATTGTAGAAATAATAAAAATATGTTGTTCTTCATCGAAACTTTTTTAATTCACTAGCGAATTAAATCGCTAACATTTCACTTGTGAATAATTGACTGCTTATGAAGGTTGTTATGGAGGTAATAATATCACTTGAAACTGTCAAAATTTAATACAATAATTAAGGGTCTATTTTTGACGTTGCTATATCTGAATCAGCCACTAATTTTTAAGAACATAAATTTGCAGTGGGTTTTAATGTCAAAATAAAGATAACATTACACTAACGTTCGGTCAATTTGATAGCAAAAATTTTATTTTGTTGCTTATAAGCTAGAAACTATTGAATTTCAGTCGGTTTTGCTTGCATGTCTTGTTTAACTTTAGTTAGTTTTATTTACAAGTTTTTGTTAGTTTTTAATTGAAAAATTACGGAAATTAGAGTTCTTCAATAACAAATTGCGGTACAGTGTTCGCTATATTTATTACATAATTGCACATTACTAATTATAACCAATGATATTGACTTCTACAAATTTAAAAAATAAAATAAATTGTGTAAACAGGACAAGATCAAAGTATTCTCTTAAATTATTTTTTATTGATACCTTTACGCATAGGTTTACCTGGATGCAAAATTAATGATTTGGTATTGACCATTTCCACAAGACGCGCAAAGAATTATAATTCCACGAAGGTCGATTGTATTTGAATCTTAATTGGATCGTTAAACCTATGACGTTCCATTGGATTTAATAGCAGGGTCGAGGAAAATCAAGGAAGCAAATTATGCGAATGCAAATTTCGCTAGATAATATTAACCAGTTACCTATTTGTGTGCCATATAAAGTAACAATATAAAGAGTTCTGCATGTCACACAGTTGTTACATATGGCATTTCAAATGCGAGTATTTTCTGTCCATTTAGCAGTTCTATTTTTAGACGAAAATTCAATAGTCGTCTGAAGTGGTAAAATAAATACGGCTGTTTATTAATTCCTTTTGATCGAAGTAGGATCAAATATGTGAACAGCTGATCGTCTAAAAATTTCTCCAAATAAACGTATGTATGGGTGTATAGTGTTTCTTTTATTAAACCTATTTTGATATTATATTCCGGGCAAAACATTTAATTTAAAATGTTTGTATCGTGTGTTCCAAAAAAAAAACTCAATCGCAACTCATACCATCCCATTGAAGCAAATGAACTACCATAAGTCAGAGAGAACTAAATTATATCTTGAACTATTTTCCTAAAATATACAAAACACTTAATAAAAACAATTTTTACTGACTGTTATGATTAATATACTCGTTGTTGTTGTGTAAATGCCATCTTATTTTCCTTTTGCTTGATACAAGTAAACTTAATGCAGCGTAATCTTGTGCCTGTCACAGTGACAAATGTTTTCATATACAAAATGCAAGACATTCACCTACAAACTTAAGACATGACTAGATTTTCTTTTTTTCCAAGGCCTACCCTAAATGATTTTTTTTTGAACACGCGATAGATGGAAAATGCCTACAGTAAGGAGTTAAGATATATATACTAGAAAGATGTTCAAAGGTAACAGTAGTGATGTATAGCATGGTCATAGTCGCATTGGTCGCTCTAATAAATGAATCTGTAGATCTATACGTAATATAAAAGGAATTTTCGTCGTGACTAACCAGCTAGATACAATAAATAATCACACAAAAACTTATTCTTGCGGGAGATCATAATGCGTCATGTGTATATAGCATGGACGAAAGATATTAAATATATTTTTTACTCATAAATATATTCAGAGATATACATGCGAAAATCATATATAAATTAGAGATCTAGTATTGACGGCATTATATTGAAATGAAAAGCGAACATAATATATCTATACTGGAAACTGTGCAATCCGTAGGCAATGTAAATAAAAAAACATATAACAATTGACTAAATCAAACTCCAGAACGCTGGGATGAATAAAGCTAAATAGAGAGACTAATCGACTAAGAACAGAAAGATAAAATATGGCATCGAAAAGAAAATGTTAAGAAAAACATCCATTATTTGGTAGGATCTCAAACTACAAAAGTGTGGAGATCCCTAAAAACGACGAAAACGAATTATAAAGGAATTTTGACTGTCTACTAGCTGAACAACGTTTTGAAGCTGATAAAAATAAACACGCGTCTATAACGATAAATAACACAAACAGTACTGTAGACGAAACTGTGAAATACTAAAATGATTAAAAATAGGAGATCATCAGATCCTTGTTTGATGGTATAACATGCGTGGTGAATAGATGTATAGAATGCTACAAACTACTCAGCGAGTGGAATATATCGTATACAGTATGTTTGACAGCATACGGATCATTGGGAAATATTTTAAATTTTGTTAGAAATAAAAATAAGGCGAGGTAGATCCTTAACAAAATTTACCATTGGCGTTTTTCTATGTTTCGTATCCCGTCGGACACACTATATGTATGTACAATAAATGCTGCAACAGAAACGCAAACGAATATCAACACCGTAGAAATGGATTATCTAAGACGCAGTGTCAGACTAGCGATACTGGATACAATAATGAATGATTATATTTGGAAAAGAATGAAGGTACAAGATATTGCTCTGTACAGAATAGAACGAAATTTCGACACTTGATCCAAATGGAGCAGGATAGATGGCCCTGTAATCTGTTTGTATGACTGCCTCCAGCCATTGGAAAAAGGAAGGAAGATCTAGAATATTATGGAACTATGGGATGAGACAATTTAGGAAAATTCGAGGTCTAGAAGTGGAAGATGCCCATGATAGAGTGCGATGTTATTTGAATACAGGAAGGTAGCTAACAGCTGCATAAACCTGATTGATTATATAGATGGAGGTAAAGTGACAATAAATTTAAAGGTGATTTACGAGTATCACTAATAATTTTATTACTTGAAGTATCTTCTTAGTTAGTGAGTTTATGTTAAAAATATTCCAAAACTCCTTTAATCAAAACTCAATACTCAAAGAAACCCTGCCATAAGAGATATAGCATCTTACTTAGAATCGTAGAGTTGATAGTGACCTCGGCGTATGTACTTATGTGAAATTAAAAGTAGTCCTCTTGAAACGTTTCTTTCAAATTGTTCTTCAAATACAGCAGAATCTTTAGTGGCAAAGTTAAGTGCTTCATCGGATATTTAGCTGGGTAGAGGAAAACCTAATATCATATCAGTATAGATAAAATAGAGTATAATTATATCATATTGTGCCACATAGTTTGTCAATATTAGTGTTTAATTTCTACGTCAGGGAAAAGTATTAAATAAATAAACATTTTAGATTGTTTTTTAGGTAAACACATGGAATTCCTTCGGCACAAACAAAACGCAAAGCGAAATTCTAAAACAATACGTTTTTTGAAATTTTCAGGTTCTGCAATTTCATTATCAAATATTTTAGCGCCAGTGTATTATTACATCACTTGGTTACTCTTTTTATGCCTTTAAAAAGCCTCTACAATATTTATAATGATCTGTGTAGCGATCACAGCAACAGAAATTTCCTTTCGTAGAATTCGCAGTTTTTTGACCACCATGAACAAAGGGTTGCGGCCAACGACAAAGTTCCTAACGGTAATTATTAACTGTACTGAGTCCTAACGGTATTCCACAGCTGGAATGCCTTGTCGTAACGGGACCGCGATTCTAGAAAGGGACGTTCTCCCGTTTGGCTAAAAGTAACAGTGATGTCAATAAGCTTGAGCAGTTAGAGTTCAATCTTCGAAGAGTACAATCAGCACTATCATTGCATTAAATTAAACTATTCTACCCTACCACTTACAAGTGTTAGGCTAAGCTAATTAGGCTAACTAAAGGCTAAGAAAACCGATGGCATTTTTATCTGGCTACAAACCTAAGGGACTCAAATTGGTAGCATTTCTAGGAGTATTTAATATAGTTTTGGCCAAGACCGAGTGCTTAATGGTATTGATTTTCACATTATTTAGTCTTCATATTAATTATATAATTTTGCCAATTCCCTTAGATCATGCGCACAGTAAAAACGGACATATTACCATTAATAACGTTCTTCATGTGTGGGGAAAGTTTTATAATCTGGACACGTCAGCGCACTTCCAACCACAAAGATTTAAAACGAAATTTTAGGTTAAAACTGCTTTTACTTCCGGAAGCTATATGGTGCTTTGATGTTTAATTAATTACTAAAATGTGCCTTAGAGAATTGCAAAGTATTATGAAAGATGTAGATTGAAAAGGCGAAAGCCTATCCTAACAAATGAGTAATGGAAAGCAATCTACGAAACAAATTGAGTGTACTGAGAAGTAGCAGTCGGATGTACTAGATCCGAAGAAATCTGGAACGAAATTAGAGCAGCGTTATATTAAGAAGGTTATCCTGTTTATAGTGTTGCTTATTTATTTCAACGGTTAAAAATAAATGTGAGTGGTCGATTTTGCACTTCCTATTTACAATACATATTTGCATATTTGCAAAGTACATACTTGAATAATTAATGAATTAGTAATCTAATGTTTTTACTATTTAACGTAAATAATCAGAGACACTGCAGGTTCTTGACATAGCTTAATAAACAAACAATTGACTTTTGCTAAGTCTTATCTTCAAGTCTACAAAAATCAGGGTCCGGGTCCTATATTTGGATTTGGATCATGTTTGTAAACAATTCACGTTCACAGCAATCTAGACGAAGTTTGATTACATGAAAGGAAACAGTTTATTGTCTGTAGGCTAAAATTTTGTTATTTAAACAGGCAAACAAATTTCCTGAGATCAACAGATCTTCCTAATTAAGTTATGATTTATTTACACAGCCTAAAGGCAGAGAGAATATTTTCTACAAATAATATAAGACATTTTTGAAAGTTTAATAGGCATGGTAAAGTATTATTTATAATTAGACGTAAAAATAGAAGACAACTACAAATAGTGGGCATGGAAGCGTAAGGAATTAGGAAATATAATTAAAAGTGTCTATATTTTTATATCAAAATACAATGCTGCATTTGTAATCTATAGAAACCCACCAGCTGTAACCCGTGGCGTATGCCGCATTTAAAATGTAGGAAGAATTTAATAACTTTTGTTGTGAAACGTGCAGTATCTCGTGACCTTCCTTTTTACTACAATTATCTGCTGCACAGTAGACCATTATCACAGAAATAATACTTGTAGCGACTGCTAAAAGGCGAAACACCACAAAACTAAACACGAAACAGGCCACACATAAAAAGATCACAGTGGTCAAACACAAGTGTCATGTCAACCGAAGCATCAAGGACTCGATTTGTAAGGGTGTGTTTAAACGGAGCGTGTGGGCGACCGTGGGTTCCATTCAGAAAGGCAGTAATGAACACTCCTTATTATAAATGAAATGTAATTGTGTTCTTAGTTTTAAAAAACACAACATATATCATAACAAGCAATTGTTTTTTTGTGATAGTATCCCTATTAAAAGTAATGGGAAGTTTGTGTACAAAACCCCGAAAAGGGTAAACCGTTGAATGAAGCCTTGAAACTTTTGCCAGTTTAACACGGCATGTAGTGTTGTGCATTATTTAAGAGCTATGATAATAAAGTTCAAGTAAATATCGCACGGTAAAAAATATAGTCTTAACTCTTGATGCAGTTAGAAACGTCTGTGTTAATTTAAAATTTGTTAATTAAGAGAGAAATAAATTTAAAATAAATAATTATGTGGACTATATAAAATAGTGTTAATAAGTAAAATAACAACTTTGAAAATATATATATCACTTGCAGTAATAATTTTTCCAGCGTAAATTTCAGAAACAATATCATTTCCTGCAGTTATAGATGACGATCGGTTTGTCAATGACAGCTGCTTGTTTACACTAAAATTAGTTTTAAAACAAACCACTCAAATTTCTTAGATAGTAGGTCTACTGCAAACAACGTTTCATTTACTATAAATGGGTCGATGGAATGAAAAACCGAACGTGGGATAACAAATTTATGCATAATAGCCTTGATTAAAAATAATTGTAAAATTGGTGCAATGGATGTGCAGGTATGAAATATTACTAAGACGTGGCTGTATAGGTCAACTACATAGTTACAAGTTCATCAAGAATTTAAAAAGTAAGGCTGAAAATATCCATAAAGTATTTGAAATAGTTTTAGTTATATCTTCCAGAGGAAGACCGCCAGGTCTACTTCTCCGGGTATGTGATGTTGCTTCAACAAACTTTTAGGGGTATGAATTCTAACAGGTAAGTCACTCTATTAAGATACATTAACTAAAGAGTTGGTAATTACTTCCTTTTACAATAAAGGAAGTATTGGATTCACCCCAAATATTCGAAATTGAGTTTTCAACCGATCTTCACGTTTTAGAGTCCCCTGAACCCAAAAAACATGTTTCTGTTCATTGGTCTGTCTGTCAGTCTGTGTGTGTGTCTGCGTGTGAATAGAATATCTCAAAAACGAAAAGAGATATGGCGCTGAAACTTCATATATAAGTTTTGTGTATTATCTAGATGCCCCAGCAACATTTTGAACAAAATGGGATAACCCAAAGTTTGGTGTTTACTCTTCTGATTTTTCAGCTTTTTTCGATTTTCTTACATTTTCGTTATATTTTTAGCTATAGATTATATAGTGGCCAGATGTGGAGAATCAGCGAAAACTAACAATGACCAGTATTTATTCGACTATTGCATATTCAACGAAATAAACTTAACTAACGTCTTCCTATAGACACAAAGACATTCACAAATAATATAAAAAAATCTGTAAAGGGTTTTACTCAGAACTTCCATCGGAAGTGGAAGCTGTGACACTAAATATTTTGATAAATCAAAGGTAATTAGGGACGAAAATATCTTAACGATTCTAATAATACTGAATCAATAAAATAAAACACCCGGTAATGAAAATCACATCAATTTGGACATAAAAACGCAAAGTAAGCAGGCCGTGCCCAGCGCACCCGTCGATCGCATCCTGCTACAGCATCCTGCTCATATTGCTTCGTAGCGACTGCAACGGCTTATTGCTGCCTATTTTTCATTTTTACAACAATTACCTTGTATCTGTATCTTAAAGCAAAAGCAGACAAAGTTTTATTTTTTAAAGGTGCTCACCCTGTATATATTTGACCGATATTTTCTCGGTTTTATGGCAGGTAGACATATGATTCGCATACAAAATATCGTATTCCTCGAACAAATAGTTTTTGAGTTATAGGTTCAAACACAGACAGACAGAATTGAGAAAACCTGTTTTTCGTCATCTAGGAACCCCGAAAGGTAAAGATCTGAGAAAATCTCGGAAGGTGTTATATTGTTCTTATATAAATACTTTATACAAGTATTTTAGGACTACATAATACACTGGGTTTTACAGCAACCATTAAAGGTGGTTTAGTTTAATTAAAAGCGTCCGGAATCGATTAGGCGAAGCATATAAACTTCCAATTGAAAAGAACATAAAAAGTACTACCAAAATCAATAATACAAAATACAGGTTGTCATTTAAACAATAAGTCGATAACGTCATAACTTTAAAAAAATTACGTAAACATAAATGTGGTTGTAGTATATGCCCTACAATTAAAATCGCTACACCCCTTCAATATTTTTTTCACAAAAATTAATATTATAACAAAGTTAAATAATTTATCCGTTATTTTATTTCTACACTGTATATTAACACAACTGGCAATAAAGTGCATATGATTATTTCATTTTATACACTACTAATATCATATTAATCAAAATGAGTGCTACGAGTATGTTTTACAAAACTCTCCTACTAACTTCAGAAATTTAATGGCCATATAATAACGCCCTTTATATGACATTGAAAAGGTCAGTTTAATACATACATTTTCATTAAGTTTAAAAAAACCGTAGTATAAAAAATTATAAAAGAATGAAAGAGTTACAGAACTATTCTTTTTGCACTAATGACGGATCATTCTACATTAATTATGACGTTATGGCGTTAAACAGTCACAATGCAAACGGTTGGAACAAATACTTTGATAACACATTTTCATTAGAAAAAAAATATCGGAATGTTATTAAAACTGTAAAATTACAGTAATTACAAAATATTTCATGCGCTGACTACAGCAGCGTTTGCATTTCCCACTTTAATTTTTGTTTTTTACATGTAATTAGCTGGGGGTTGCGTCTACAAAACATATTACTAACATTAGCTGGAATTAGTTTTTAAGTGAACCCGCTGCTTTAAATCTTTCTGGCAATTATTTTTTAACGTAAGCGGGGAAAGTGTATTTAATCTTTATAATTGCTTTTGCTGTAGCGACCTAACTACGATCAATGCAATATGAAGTTTGAACTTGTACTTGCTTAAAGGCTTAACCCCATACAAATGCATCTAACCCTTTTTTTCCGATATAAATTAAATTAGTGTAATAACGTACGCATTAAAATGGTTTAAAGTATAGTGTACATAGAAAACTGTTGGTAATATTGTACTGCAACTACTATTAAATAAACTTAGTACATCTAATCACTTCACTTCACATAATTAAGCTTCAAGCAAGATAGCTACTTACTCGGTCTGTCTTCTTCTGGCATGTTGCCAGCGTCTGAACCCCTGTGATGGTGTTTGTGTCTCCTGTGGGAGTGCCTTCTTTCAATGGGGACATGAACCCCAACGAATACCGTGTGTGCTCGATGACCTGGAAATAAATATCACCGTTATCAAACTGCCTATCAGATGTTCTTTATCAGAAAACAAACGCGTCTAGTTTAATCAATTTTAAAGTAGCTATGCAAAAAGTATCCGCTTCACTTCATATTTAGAACAACACCTGTATATTGTTAAGATGTTATGCAGATTTTATAATAAATAGTCTATTAGTTAACAGGTAACTGGATTGGGTTAAACCTAATATGACAGGGTTGTAGAAATAAATAATTATATATATTTCAGGGTTTAAACATTAAAGGTATAGTTAAAAGTAATAAAATTACTAATATTTCGCGAATTAGAAACTGCATATTTAATTGCTTACAAATCCGATTCCTGCTTATCGGTTATTGGAAACCCTCACGTTATCCTAATATCACATCTCGAAAAACCAGTTTATGACTCCTGCGTGATTCCTGCTGATAACAATTATTGTGCAAGTGGCAAATTCCTTAATGACAAATACTGCTGTACAAAACTGTGTTTATTACACTAACTAATAGTTGAGGATTTTAACCGATAAAGTTGAAGTATGGCCTACTTAAAATTTTAGCTGCATGACATAATTACAATCACAATTGTTTTATACACATGATAATCTAAAAAGGAGATTCCCTTTTGCGAGGAATCGAAGGAGTTGATTGTAATAAGTAGAACAAAAATAGGTATTTCATGTGCGGTATGCAGTTTAAATGCATTATTATAATTAATTTCATATTTAGACGCCGTCAGAAATCAACTTGCTGGAAAAAAAATGTTATCTATTTAAACACCCTACCAGTTTTGTACAGTTGCGTATTTCAACAGCTAATCTGTAATTTTTAGTGGAATTTTGAAAGTACAATCTAGAGAAGAAAATAAGTTCCTGCTAAGAGTTTACCTTTTGTTATAGGTATATAGATGAACTTTTTAAAACTGCTACACCATGGAAATTCTGGCCCTAAAATAGCTACATATTAAAAAGTATCTAAAATAGTTGAATTATTTGAGTTCGTCGAGAGAAAAAATTCTAGGAAATTTTCCACCACTTTGGGATGACATGATGCTTTTGTCAACATGAAGTGCTACTCTGAAATTTGGTGCTGAGATTAGCGGATGTTATTTATTATCTATCGTTATATCATTAAAGGAATAAAAGATTGTAAATTGAAATGTAGATTATCGATAATGGACATATGTAGATTGCAGATTATAACTAGTAGTTTAAATCATTTGTGTCACTATAAAGTACCTAGGTATTGCTTTTAATTGAAAATTGATGATTGATAAGTAAGTACCGCGCGATTGAGAAAAACAAAATTAGAGTAGGCCTTGATCATATTATTAAAGTATACCGCTCGATCTATAAAATATGCCCCAGCTTATAGCCGATTATTTCAAGTTTTTGAACCCAATAAACTATACATAGTATAAAATCGTATACTATTTATCTATATTTTAACGATATTAGTTTGCAGATTACAATCAACTGTTTCGACTATCAATATTCAACTTTTTAATTTTAAATCGAATACCCTGTACATTTTTATATATTTTGATGTAACTTAAGTTAGGGTTTTCGTAAAAAATACTGCCAAAAAATTCTAAAAAGTGTATCAAATCTAGATTTCCATGGAAATTCGAATTTAAATTCTTGGAAAATAGAAGTAAACAAAGAACAATCTTTGCTGATGATTTTTTCTATTAAGTCTTCTATTAAGAATTTTTTTAAGCCGATTACATGGTATATGTTGGCTTCGAAGTATGCCTATTCTCGTGAATAGTACAAACCTGAGCTATGCGCTAATTTAAATATTATTTTTATTTAACTAATAGTTCTCGAGTTATGGTAAAAATAAACAACATATTATTTTCTAAGGAGTTCACTCTGTAAATATTTGATCGAAAGTATATTCGGTTTCAAACCAGGTAGACATACTAGGTGAGTTTTTTAAAATGTTACAAGGCAATATATCGGTTTCAAACATTTTGATGAAATTTTGGTGAGGTAATAGGGAGATGGGGGACATATTTAAACGTATGTTTTATAATTAACCCCCTTCTCTATTTTCAGGGGTAGGGGGTAACTTTGGAATTTGAAATATGATGATGTACGTTTGTTTATAAAATTCGAATCTACGTAAAAAGGTACATATGTGTACAAAACATTTTTGGATTTGCTGTTTCGGTTACAGAATTCTGATTAACTAAATTTTGAGTGAATTTAAAAAATAAATACATTTTACGAATAATCAAGTTCACTTATTTCAGAATTATTATTAGTTTCCATGGAAGTGAGTTATTTTTACTTAATTCAGTTGAACGTTTTAATGATTATTTTGTAACCTAATAAATCATAATTCCGTAACCGAAAAAGAAAATTAAAAAAATTTTTGTACACGTATGTAGTTTTTTACGTAGATTCAAATTTTATGAACAAACGTACGCTATCCTATTTAAAATTCTAAAGTTACCCCCCACCTCTCAAAATAGAGAGAGGAGGTAAATGTCAAAAATATTTTTAAATATGTCCCCCTATCCCTCTATTACCTCACCAAAATTTCATCAAAATATTTTATACCATTTACGAGATATCGCCTCTTGGCAAACAGATGGAATTAGGAAAATATGTTGGTCGTCTAAGGATCTTGAAACGTGAAGGTCTGAAGAAATCTTGGAAGGTGCTCTTTTCGTGGTTATAACACCACGTTCGTCTTTTAAACGAGGAAAGTAAAAATATTTTCAAAAATCCAACTGTGTTGTGCACTTTTCTGAACCACAGTAGTGCTGAAACTGTACTTATTTTTAACCATTTTACTGTCTGCGGTTTCTAGAAACTTCATGGACGCAGTAAAAAGAACCCCTGACATTTTTATTGAAATGGTATGGTATGCGTCTATGTACAAAACGTTTATAATAGAGATAGAACCAAAATATTTAGATTTTGATTCAAAGTGACAATTGCCCATCCTCTAACTTAATAATATTCGTAGATACGTGTCTTTTCGTAATTAGCATGAAAATCATTGCCGTTCAAGGTGCTGAACCTATTCTGAAAGCAGATAATTTCATTTGGTTATTCGCCCTTAGATATTTATACATATTAATTGTAATTTGAAAAATAGCAATATTTTGCTTGACGAAAACAAAAGTCTGCGATCCAGGAATTGCCTATCGGTGTATCAAAGATTTTCCAGCTAGTTCTTGAGCAAGAAGAGGTGGATTGTCCGGTAACGACTGGTCCGAGGCGGTCCAAACCCGAAGCACTACTGTCTTCATGTAAATTCCCAAACCACAAAGCACTTTACAGCAAAAAAAATCTCCGAAATTGCTGTAACCCAAAGTTTATTTACAATATGTATAACCAGTTCCAAACCATAAATCGTACACAAGAGAAAATATGCCAAATGTTACACTCATATTAATATTAAATAAAATCATAACAGGCATAAACGTGTAGATTTTAATGTACTTGAAGTGATGTTATTTTAGCTTAAGGTTTTATTTTGTTTTGAATGTAGTAATTGCAAATAAGCTGAATAGAGAGTAAAATGGCATCAATTTTCCTCGCAACTGTTACACTAGCACGCATCTCAAACGTAAATAAGAACCGTGCGATAATGGAGTACGGGTGCTAACATCCGTATATAAAGTTTGTTTACTTTAGGAAACGAGTTTAGTTCAGAAGGCCTTATATATCCAATTATCTATATTACAAGTTAATTTGTGTATTAGCCGTCAACGAGCAACAAAAAAAAAGCTACAGTACTCCCTCGTCATTAACATTACTCGCACAAGCGTCGTTGTTGAATGTGCCTTACGTTAAGTAATCGAGTGCGATTAAATTCGTCGACAGCAATTATAAAAATACTAAAAAGTACTAGGGTGTGACAACTAATTCGCCGTACACAAGGCAATGCAAGAAGCAAAGCTGCAGTCGATCTGGTTATAATTGTACTGCGACGAGTAAGTAAGACACTACTATAGGGCTTTGGCATGTACACGAGAGATATTTCTCCAGTTCTGCGTCTCGGAGTGTTAGATTTATGTAGTTCGACAAGAATCTGAATCGTGAAGGGGGTACCTGACATGTGCAAGCTGCAGGCAGCGACCATGAAGAAGTCACAGGAAAATGTAGTTCTGAATTCGGTGGTAAAGCTGCCTCAAAGGACTACAGGCGTGGGGTCTGCAGGCTGCTCCTCAGTTGACGGTGGGAATCATAGGAGAGAAAGGCCTTCGGAGAAAGTATTTTTTCCATTTTCTAGATGTTCCTCGTGATGGCAGAAGAGCCCCAAGGCGAAAATATATTAAGCGGGGTGTCCTAAAATACGTCAACATTGTCAAGAAATTAGTAAAAGCAGAATAACATACCGGAGAATAGAGGGTGCCCAAAAATAAGTTTCTACTGAACTATTCTTGGATTCTAGCATTATTAGATGATTTTCAGCGGATTAATAATCAACCCACAAATGCTGAGCAAAAATTTACAAGATATCGGACGATTTATAATCCACTTACTGTCTCGAAAGAAAACCATACAGTACCAGAAGCAGTCTATCATTCAATATGCCCAATATGGCTACCGGAAATCGATCTCTCTCTCTATAGGTATAGGCAATCTTTCCCAAAAATTGCCAACATTTTCCTATTTTCTAAATTCCCACAAAGACAGACAAGGCGGCTAAGCAACCAACACAAATCAACAAAAAAAGTGGCTACATAACCCATGCATACCAATTAATGGAGCTGATCACCGTAAGCATTTCACGAAATCCTGAGTAAAAACAAAAGCATAAAATAAGAAAGAGTGTAATCAGTGGATGAAGCAAGAGTTAAACTGACTAGGAGATTTAATACGAACAAACATCAATAGTTAAGTGAAAAAAGTATAGGAAGAGTATGGAAGAGGCAAAAATAAAGTTGGAAGACCCAGAGGAACCAGGAATGATAGTGTAGGGAAAATTCTGAGAGATATAACAATATGACGAAAGAAAGCAACTATTATGGCAAAAACAGAAAGGTAACAAAGGGAGCAATAGGATGAGAGAGCGAACCTCTACACCTACGGGTGCAAGAGGGCAGATTTATGTATACATATATGTATTTTCGGTAGCAATTGGTAGTAAATGGCATTGACGGTAGAATGCCTGTTTTTGCAGTATTTTAGTTGTGCGAAAGAAGTTTTTAAAACATGCTTGATTAAACCAGTAATTAAGCTGTTACAACTCCTAGACAGTATTTAACATTTTGGTTGTTCACTTTCAACTGCTCCTGATAGTATATCGTATGTACTGCTGCAACTTTCATTATTTGATTCCAGTTTGAAATCTTTTGTATATTAAGTACAGTCTAGGATGGAATAGTTGACACATGCATCTATGTAATAAAAATAAACTGTAATAAACACAAAAAAATGCATATATATACAAACAGAACAAAAAACCCATCTACTGGTGGGACGCAGAGGTATCAGGGAAGAGGAAACACGCAAGAAATGGAAAAACTCGGAAATTAAAATAAGAAAACCTCCGAGTAAAAAAAAGTACTCCGATGCAAGAAAGAACTACAACTGGGGAATAAATAAATCTAAATCAGATAAATGGAAAGAGGTAAACAACGATATTAATGGAGACTCATGAAAAAATAGCTATAAAATAGCAACAAAGAAGTTGAAATTAACACAAAAAATAAAAATGTATAAATAAGACATGGGCAACATAATTGAAGAAGTATTCCGTAAATGCGAAGTGATCCCACCCCAGGAAGTAGAGGTAAACGATTTTAGATGATTTGAAATGGAATAGCTAGAAGAAGTATTCAAAGACCTAAAAATCAAGAAAGCTCTAGTTCTTGACGAACTGACAAATGAAATTATGAAAATAGCTATCACTCTGAATAAATGCAAAGCGCTTGCGATCCAGAACAAACTGTTGATGGAAGGCGCCTATCCGAAGAAGTGACAAAATAGCAGAAAAGGGAGGATTATCAGTTAAGCAGTACAGATTCATAAACGGAAAATCAACCACAGACTCGATGAAAATATTAATGAACAAGGTGGAGGGGACAAAAAGAAAAGAAAGTAAATAGGAATGCTGCTTATTAATAATTTTGAACATAAACAACGAGTTTGAACAACCACTTTACTAAAAGAAACATAAGTCGATATCTGAATTTAATTATTAGCAGTTACCTAACTAAAAGGACAATACAAACGAAGAAACATGGAGAATACCCGGTAAGCTGCGAAGTCCCGAAATGGTCTATACTAGACCCACTACTGTGGAACTTCTATTTTAATAGATGCCAGAAGAAACTCAGGTACTTTGCTAGGCTGATGACACTGAACTTCTGCATACTCAAATATACTAGTATACAGCTAAGATCTGGGTGAAAGATACGAGGAAGAGAGGACATAAGACTGATCATAATGGAAACGGGGGAGTGCAGAGCTGCATCATCAGAGGTCCTACAAGTCTTGACCTCGATGCTGCCAATCGTCCTAATGGCGCAAAACGAGGGGATAGTTATAGGGTAAGCACGAAATAAAAAAACTAATCGAAGAGGAGCATTAAAATAAATAGTATGAGATATGCAGACAGGAAACGGGTGAACCCAGATGGACCGAGAGACTAATACAAAATCTAAGTAGGTGGATAAACTAGAAGTACGGAGAAGTCAGTCATTACTGAGCCCAAATGCTCAGCGCACACAGCAGCTACATGCAAATTAAAAAGAGAATAGGAAAAAGTGAAACGGAGGAATGCATATATACTGGAGAAAAAGTGGATGATACAGAACACACCTTTTTTCGTGTGAAAATGGGAGTAATAAAGAAACGAGAGAAACACAAGAACAGGAACAACAATCACACTGAGAAGCGTTATTTATTTATTTATTTAATATGTCGCTAACAGGCCGAAGCCCAATAACAAGTAACAATTAACAATAATACATATGCAGACAATGACAAGAAATTAAAAATTATAAATTATACAATTATAAAATAAGCAATGATCTCATTAACATAACATAACCATATTCATTTGGTCTTGTATACTTCTCTGAGTTTCATCAAGAATCTTCACAATCTGTGTCTTAAATTGATTTATAGACATAAAAAATATATCCAGGGTGTTTTTTGTATGATTAACTTGACAAGAGGCTTCCACGAATGGGGCCCCCAGTTAATCCGCTGCGAATTCCGGTTCAATGGGATTGCCGGGAACTGCCACTTAATAACCCTTGACTTGGGTTCAGTTATTTGTTGGAGTGAAACAAGACTTAACAAACACGAGTATATTGAGTAACAACGATTACAAACGTCACTGATGGACCGATGGTTTTTTACAAAAGCTTCAACTTCTTGTGACACGCTTGGATTGGCCACGCGAAAATAGCGAATTGCGCGTAACCGTAACACAAAACAACCTGGAAACGTCTTTACCAGGGAGCTAGACCGACCGCAAACCAGCACAAAGCATAGCTGAACTTGCTTACTCGAAATTCTGAATCTAACTAAAGCTGAATTGACAATGATCTGAACTCGCAAATTCAACAAGGAGGGGAAGGCTCAAACACTATTGGTTGAGGCGATCCTGCGTAGCCAATCGGAGCGTCGCACGTTGTTTAGGAATAAATGCTTATTTTAAGAAATCTTAATGCTAAGCTCTCTCAATGAGGCATTGTATTGAACGAAATCCATAAACACATGAGACCCAAATACGCTAAGTCGGCTTAAGTCCTATTAGAAAGAGTATCCATCCGCTTAAAAGCCATTATGGGAAGCTTACAAATTCCTTTCCAATATTAACAGAGGCAAACAAATACGGCAAGATGCAAATTTGACTTTACCACGACCTTTGAATGAGATAGAACAGTTATGACTTGAATTACATGAATAATTATAAGCAAAAAGGTTTTGATGCACGCATCTGTGTGAATCAAACACAGGGGTTCCCAAGAATTTATAAAATGCATCATATTATATATATTTCTAAAAGTCCTGACTGACTCACTGACTCACTCACTCATCAACGCCCAGCCCAAACCCTTGGACCTAGAGAGCTGAAATTTTGCACAGAGGTTCCCTTTATGATGTATACAAGGAATAAGGAAGGATATTTCGAAATTCAACCCCTAAAGGGGTAAAATGGGGGTTCCAATTTTGTATGGAGAAATAATATTAAATAGACATTTCGACTTGAAACTTCGTAGGAGTACTCCTAAAAACAAATAATCAAACACGTATTTCGTGATTTTCCGAAAATCAACCCCTTAGGGGGTGAAATGGGGTAAGTAAGCCTAAAAATCGATATGGGTGTCGTTATTGAGGTTTTTTGGGACGTTGATTGCGAAAATTACATTTATTTTTAAGTCCAAGACGGTGAACATGACATAAGGGAAGAAACGGGACGGGACGGGAAGGGTTGAGACGGGGCGGGGCTGGGCGGAACGGGATGATACGGAAAGGAAAGGGAAGGAATGGGATGGAAGGGGAAGGGACGGGACGGGACGGGAAGGTACGGGACTGGACGGGAAGGGACTGAACAGGAAGGGACTGGACGGAAAAGGAAGGGACGGGACGAAAAGGAACGAGACGGGACGGGACGGAAAGGGAAGGGGAGGGAAGGAATGGGATGGAAAGGGAGAGGCGGGACGGGACGAGTCGGGACGGAACGGGACGGGACGAGACGGGACGGGACGGAATGGGACGGTACGGAGACGGGGACGGAGAAAGGGACGGGGACGGGGATAGGATGGGATGGGATGACAGAAAATAATTAGTCATTATTTAATACACAAATAACGAACCTCGCGAGAACGAAGTCGCGGGTAAAAGCTAGTATTATATACAGGTGAATTGATCAAATAATTGGTTCGTACAACAGGAATAAAAATGTTAGAACTGACCTATGCTGATAAGAAGGTATTTTAAATTTAAGGAGCTGCAACAGCTGTGGTGAATCTATTAGAGAATTTACAATTTTATACAAACATATAGAACACATGTAGTTTCTAATGTTTGAAAGCTGAAATCACTAAGTAACAGAAGGTACGGCCTGGTATTCGGGTATATTCTTTGTAATATAGATATCTTAGCAATTTTTTTTGCACTTTTTCTATCTCGTTTTTAAGGTAATTATAGTAGGGAGACCATATAATGGAACCGTATTCTAGGTGACATCTAACATACACATTGTATAAGTAAAGAAACGATGATATTTGGTTGAATCCTGCTGAATTACGCAGTATAAATCCGACCATTTGGTAAGTCTTTTTAACACATTGGAATATATGGTGATTAAATGTCAATTTTGCATCAAACCAAATGCCCAAATCCTTTGTAGTAGTCACCCTTTCTAAGTTTTCCCGTTCAATTGCATAACTATATACAATGAATTATGGCTTACGCGTATATGACATGCAACTAAATTTTTTTTAATATTTAAACGTAGGTGATTTTGTTTGCTCCATGTCATAACTTGATTTAGATCCTCTTGCAGTTTTAAGCAATCATCAGCTTCTGTTATTGACTTATATAATTTGAAATCATCCGCAAAAATTTAGTATTCAGAGTATTTTATACATTCCTGTAAGTCATTAATTAAGATAAAAAATAGTAGCGGTCCCAAATTCGATCCTTGTGGAACCCCGGATGAAGCATGGTATTCTATAGATGAACATCCACGAAAAACTACATATTGCTTACGCTCTCGTAGATATGACGTGAATAATTTTAAAAGATTTCTTGAAATAGCAAATAAATGCAGTTTATAGAGAAGGGTATCGTGATGGACTGTGTCAAACGCTTTTGCAAAGTCAGTATAAGTGGTATCTACTTGGTTACCTTTGCTCATTGATTCAGTCACTGTTTGAGTAAAACCTAAAAGATTAGTCATTGTGGAACGTTTTGGCAGAAATCCGTGTTGATATGGAGATATATATGGCCTAATATGAGAAAAAATGTACTTTTGAAGAATGCTTTCAAATATTTTAGAAGGTACTGAAAGTAAAGCTATTGGTCTATAGTTTTTCCAATCATATTTACTGCCATCCTTTGGGACTGGACAGACTTTAGTAATTTTCCAGCAACTCGGGAACTGAGATGTCCGCAGAATACAGTTGAATTTTATTTGCTTTAAATCAATGTTTTAATGGTTTCTTGCTGCTGATATATATAATAACAAAAACTAAAACACCCACAATAATATATATTCGTGGAAGGCTGCAGAATAATACTGCAGCTTTAAAGTATAAGACGTTACAGCTTTTAAGTATTTTATTTAACAACGCTCCAAATACATCGTTAATTGTTCAAATTGTCAAAGTTTGGAAGTTTTCATGTAAGCTAGGGTAGCTAGGGGAGCTTCGTCTTCTTTCAAAGTTTTCTAAAAGTTATGCTTTCATTAAAACTTCCACAGATATACATAGTGCATTGGCTATATCAACCTAAAAGGCTCGCGTTAGTCAACTTTGTGTACGAAAGAACGTCTACATTCTTAAAAGCGGTTGGGGTAGCTGAAACTTCTATAAATAGATAGATATGGAACCGAGGTATTTTTCTTCAATATATTACAATGGAATCATTTATTTGCGGATGAAGCGAATAACGGTTGTCGAACTTGAATTGCAATCGATACTTCCACCAGCCACTAGTCTGGGGAAGGAATTGAAGTGTAAATTAGATGCCGTCAGTTGTCAGTTACATTAACGAAGATAATATCTAGATAAAGTAGTGATCTTTCAATAAAATCTGTGGCAGGAACTGAAAATAACGAATGTTGTTTTAGTTCCATAAAGTCAGTGTTTGACAGACACTTTATACATATATGTTGTTATTTTACATAACTTTACACTTTTGTACTACAAAACATCATTGCTGTGCAACTGTAATTGTGACCATGTTATTTATTGTGTACATCTACAGACCTAAACTAGAATCGTTTAAGACTTGGTTCCCGCTTTGTGTAGTCCAACTGTGCTTTTCTACTACGACGGCGTTACAAATAATAGATGTAATCTGTGTCTGTGTATTGTTTAGTGATAAAACTGATTGTAATTGGTTGGATGCTCACATTACTTACGTTTCTTCTGCACGGTTGTAGTACAGTATCGCCTTTTCCTGATTGAAACAGTAAAATTGAGCTCTTAGTAATTCCCAAACTAAACAAAACAGGTTATTCAGATTGTAATTACGACATGCACACTTGAAAATGGCTATAATTTTAATGTAAAATTAAACTCAACAAGATGACACCGTGCAAGCCCCTTATGAATACTTCGGCATTGAGTAGTTTTTGTTATGAGCTGTTTGGGACGCCCTCTATGCTTAAGACACATTTAGACTTCGTAGTCTGTTGAACGTATTCTTTCAGTGTGGTATAGCCGTTATGATATCATGTTACACGCATTATCGTTACATGTGTCAACAACTTCAGCTAAAGAGAATTCGTGAATGAGAAGGGAATTAATAATTGCGTAGCCTAGACGAAAAGAGTTGGTATAAAACCGGGCCTGCGGTTTATCAATACCGTTAGCGCTGATCTCGAACGGGAAAGAGAGCACCGGTAAAGTGTGATTTCAAATGTAAAGTAGAATTTTCTATAACTTAAATAAAGTTTTGTTGGAACTGAGATTCGAACTCACGACAACCTCATGCAGTCCGACGGTGGAGCCCCTGAGCTATCCTGACGAGCTAGTTGCGATATCGCTTAATGTGTATTACATGTAGATCGTAAACAAATTGTCAAATACATATGTACAAAAATACTGACCAATTCGCCCAGAAGTTTTTCAGTTCTTTGTTTATTATTCTATTCAAACTGACTGTTTAGGAACCAAAACATGATTTCTTAACTTATATAATTAATTGTACGGGTTACATTTCGTAAATAGCGCAGCGGTTGCAGATGTAAATACGTTGAAAATTCACTGCAAGCAGTCAGCAGTTCTTGACTGGCCTAGTGAAAAAACTGCAATTATAATGAATTTGCTGATGTTAATATTACTGGTTGTTATATGTTACACGTTAGGTAGAATTGGAATTGAAACCAAAATAGGGGTACTGGAGTGCCAAAAATAACACTCTTAATTACATTATGCAGCATAATTTCACTCGCCTATATCAGAGGAAGAAGACTATACTTAATTATAATTAATACATAGGTAGCTGGCAGTAGTTTAATGTTCAACTGTTAAAAATATTTGCAGCTATTTGTTGAAAAAATCCATCTTGAGATTAAGGAATTGGTTAAATATTTAAAATTGTAGAAATATATTTCAATACCTTGTTCCTTCTTCAGTCTACATAGTTTTGAAAAGTTAATAACATTAAAATCTGTAAGTAAAATAAAATAAGTTAGTGAACAATCATAATTTTCTCAAATTTCTTTTTTACCTTGTAAGTTTAAAAAATTAGGTAGTAACATCAATAAAATGTATACCATTTTTCTTCTAATAAAGAATAACGATTAGGTCTCGAGGTATTTTGAAATAAGTAGGTATCTGTAATTTAAATGTATTAAGAACATTTGATAAAAGTTTAGTAAAATTATTTATACGTTTCTTAATCGATTATTGTAAAAATTAGCGTTATTTATGGAAAATTTCTGAAATGAAACGATAAAAATTAAAATAGTAAAAGGAATGTAATGTTAATTGTACTTACAATCAGATACGTTGCAATTAATAGAAAATTTGTTAGCAAAATATTTGCAAACATCTTTTGTAAAGCGTCTTGGAGGAAAAGTTTAGTGCAATTGTCAGATAAAATTGTGCTGGTCATTCAATATGCACATGCGCTAAATATGGTTTCAAAATTACAAATCCCATAAGGCACAATTATTTTTATTAAGTTAATTTCTATTAATAATAATAAAATTTATGTCAGTTCTATAGTTAATTGCTTTGGGACTTTTTTTGATTTCAATTATTTCATATATCAAGCGCTTATGTAAGTTATTTTCTCTATATAACGTTTTTGGCAAAGAAAAATTAAAATTGTGAAGTTTATCAACAAAGATTAATTAAAAGATTGAATCAACGCAAAAACTCTATTAAAACAAAAATGACCTCCTGATAAGCTAAACACTGCGTTATCAGATCACGCTGTTGCAAAAATACACAATTTTAATTTTTTTCACCAAAAATTGTATATATAGAAAATAACTTACATAAACGCTCGATATATGAAATGATTGAAATAAAAAAAGTCCCAAAGCAATTAACTATAGAACTGTCAGAAAAATTAAACATAATTTATCACAACTTATTTTAATAAATTTTTCATTGTATTTTTTGTATTGCTTTTTAATTAATTATCAGTATTTTAATATTTTTTAAAATTATTGTATATTATATTAAATTTGATAATTATTAATACAGAGTGGGCATTAAAGAGTAAGGAAAGAGGAGGAAATTTTGCATTAAATTCTAAGAATTGTTTGCTTTTATGTTTCTCCCAACTTTCTGTTTACATGTCATTGGTGGCACTGTAAGTCTATGTCAAATTCGAGGTTAGCAGGTTAGGTTTTGTGTCAGTTTGTGTCAAAATTTGAGAAAATTATGATTGTTCACTAACTTATTTTATTTTACTTCCAGATTTTAATATGTAATTAACTTTTTAAAACAATGTAGACTGAAGAAGACACGTGGTTGAAGTATATTTCTACAATTTTACATTTTGAACCAATTCTTTAATCTCAAAATTGAATTTTTCAACAAATAGCTCCAAATATCTTTAATCGTTGAACACTATACTTAATTTTTCGACTTTCGGCCAAAGTGGTTATTTTAGACATTTTTTGTAGGGTAATGAGATCTTACGTATAATTTGCGTTGGTCACGAGTGTGAGGCTACGGCAAAAATAGCAAATTTGTAAAAATGGTGGGGGTCGAAAGCAATTCTTTGGCTGATTGTCTCTTAGTAATATTTGGAG
This sequence comes from Agriotes lineatus, assembly GCA_940337035.1. Classification (NCBI taxonomy): domain Eukaryota; kingdom Metazoa; phylum Arthropoda; class Insecta; order Coleoptera; family Elateridae; genus Agriotes; species Agriotes lineatus. Next base: position 66,412 of record CALNHX010002434.1, read on the forward strand.
AATTAATAAGTTTTCTGTTTCACCTGTATGAAATTTTAGTATAAATATAGATTACTAATATTTAATATAGAGGAGAGGCCGCTGCCGCAGAAGTGAGGGTGAAAAGGAGAACTGGAAAGGCTATAGAAACAAGAACTGGCGATGAAAGTATACGAATGCAACGGATCCCAGCTTGGTCGAGTGGTTAGGAAACTTGGTTGTGGTGCTGAAAGTAAAATGTCCAATACTCAGTCCTTTTAAAAATTGGGTAACGAAACCATAGTTGTGGTAGAAGTAGAAAAATTGGTCCGTCTTCGAAAGACATTATGCTGTAGTAGGCCGTTAACGGTGCCTAGAGGCAGTGGTTTTTAAACTATTCTTATAGGCAAACCCTTTTGCAAAAGACACTTTTTTCGCGACGCTCTGCTTGTTCAAGATATATTTATTCAGTGTTTTAGTGCAGAAGAACCATATTAGGAAGTTTTAACAAAATGGGAACTATTTAGGTATGTTATAAATAATGAACTTACGAGTATTTATTTACAACACAATAAATGTACACGGATTCATCAGGAACCAAACTAAACCGTATTTTACATTTTTTATACATTGTATTGTACATAAAGGAAAACTGAAGAAATGATCGATAGAAAACTAAACAAAAATTAGAAAGAAAGAAATATTAAATATAGAATTTCTATCAGATGAATGGGCTTGTTTATATCCACAGAATAAACTCAATCCTGGCGTAATTTTCCATGGTGCAGTGTTGAGACGAGGTAACGCTTTCAAGTGTGTTATTTTATACTTCACTATGGTTTTCTATTTCACAAACTCTACATTTTTAGCGAGCTAAAAAAATGTTATAAGGCATTGCAAAATGGGGTATAATATTGTCTCCCTGTAGAAACACATTTAATTAATTTAGTTTCTCAAATATATCTAATAAATAAGGTAAACTAAAAATCCAATAAAGAGTGTTCTGCTTACAAATCAAATAATTTATTTTAAGGTTGTTAATATTTTCTGGACTATGATATACGACTGGATTTTGGAAGATATAATCAGTGGACCTTGCCTGTCGAGTCTCAGGTCAAACTGCCGAATGAATTGCAGCACCCCGAACTTTAATTTAACTTGGTTATTAATGTTATGAAAGTAATATCTTTCATTTGCTTATTTGAAATGAAAATTGTCTGGTGTATTCTAAAATTGCTTATTGAGCGTCAAAAATTTTACTAAATTTTATCTATCACATCGCTAGAAGCAATGTGCACAGACACGTTGAACAAAGTTGAAACATCACTTTGGACCGAGCGTTATATTAACGTTGAAGTGTCGTAAAAATAAAGAAATTTTTCAACGTTATGTGGTTAATTCCACGCCAGCCTGTGACGGTATTTTAACATTTAAATCATAATCAAACAAGACCGTTATCTGTGGACGTTAAAATGCGATTCAAAAACACGTAAGTTTTCAACATTTTTGTCGACTATTTAACGAGCTTTTTACGTTTGGTTGTCAAGCCGGTGTCTTTTGAACATTATGTTATTGCATAATTTCTATTAACAACAACTTCAAATTGTTTTTTTTACGGTGAAACGAGGTTTTACTTGATACAAAATTGACATATTATTTAGGTGAAGTATTAACGACAAAATAACGTTACTGTTTTATGAAAAATTTTTGTTGTACCCAGCCCAATAGAATAAAACTGCGACTTCAGTTGATAGACAAAATCTCAAAACAAATGGGGTAGCTGCTTTAACACGGTGTAGTTCCAATCGAAGTCGACAGTCGTTTTGCCTTAAATGGAAAAAAAATACCTACCATATATTCTTCTAATGCAACATATTCTACTAGCCTTAAGTCAAACTGGAATAATAAATACACAACTTTATAAGTCACAGATTTTCAGATTTTGTAGACGTCATGTTAACATTAAAATTAACTGGTGGTCTAAAATCCACTTAAAATCAACTACATGGAAACGTAATGCAAAAACGTAATTATCGTGTTGTTGTATTAAAGTCATATCGACGTTAAAAGTTGACTACTAATCTAGAAGGCGTTATTTTATCGTAATGTGGAAAATGTTAAGTTTTCATGTTTTTATAAAAGTTAAATCTAAATTCACGTTTACTGCTCGTTTACAAAGCACTTAAAATCAACGACATAAAAACGTTATGCAAAAATGTTATTATCACGTTGTTGTAACAACGTTATAGCGACGTTAATAGTCGATTACTAATTTAAGAAGCGTTTTATATTAACGTTATTTTAATGTAATATAAAAAATGTTAAATCTCCGTGTTTTTCTAAGCGTTTTACGTTTTTCATTAACTACTGGTCTAAGAAGTTCTTAAAATTAACGATATGTCGGCGTGATATAAACACACTCAGTAAAAAAAGTGACTAACAATCAACGTCTAATTAAGGTTGAGGAAATTGTTTAGACTAGTTAATGTAACATATTTCTATTTCTTTGTATAATATTAAGTTTGTGTATTTTCGTTGCCAGTTTTGTATTTCGGGCGCACTCGCTCATTTTCGGAGGGTTGCTGGTGCGTCATTTTAAAATCTTCGGTGGTCAGTTCAACCACTGACGCGCAAATGATAAGTAGAAAATAAAGTGGTTACTCAGAAAAGTTGTATTTATTAACATATTTTGGTCCTTCGCAGTCGAATTAATAAGAGCTATGTGTAGTGTGTGTGTAAGAGTTTATCCGGTAACCAATTAATTAAATTTACCGTCGATAAACCAAATTCGCCAAGTGTTTGAAATCCGTGGCCTGTACGAATACCAGCGCGTCGATTTCTAAATTCATCTTTCGAGCGACTACGTGGAAGCATCAGCGATTCATCCCCAAGTAGTATTAAATTAATACGTAATCAAAAGGCGACGCCGGAGCATCATTCCTTTGTCCATAGCCCTTGGGTCAACGTCCAGTTAGCATCCCTTTGTGCCCAGCAAGCAGCATCTTGGAGCATCTGGCACCAGCCTGTACTTGCAGTTAGCAGTGTGAATCAGCTTCCGGGTGCAAATCGACAACAAAGAAGCCCGCCCGCAGGTAGCAACCCTGCGCTGAGAACAAAGAGGCTAAGAAGTAAGTGAGCTTCCTTATCGTATTTATCCTACTTTTCTTTATTCCTCATTACCATTGCTGCAATTACTTTGAAATTATGGAAGATTTAGCGAACTTAATACGAAAACGTGGTGTTATTAAAGCCCAACTCACGAGGTTTCAAACTTATGTTAATTCAGCCTTAAGCAGTACGAATCTAGATGAAGCATTTCTTTCCCAATCAGAAATGAGAATTTCGGGAATAAAACCCATTATAGCTGATTTTAATATAGTGCAAGATGAAATTGAATCGCTTCAGTCTGAAGAAGTTGTTGCTAGTTCAGATGAAAGAGAAAGCTTTGAATGTTTGTATTACACAAATTTATCTTTGGCACAAACATTTCTAAAGCAACACAGTCAAAGCACCCCCTTGCAGCAACAAACAAATAATTCAAATCGTAGCAACCTCGACCATTCCGGCATTATAAATCAAGTTCGTCTTCCAACAGTAAATTTGCCTGAATTTGAAGGCGATATCGGGCATTGGTTAGAGTATAGAGATTTATACAAATCATTAATGCATGATAACGAAACTATTACAAATGTTCAAAAATTTCTATACTTAAAGGGCTCCGTGAAGGGAAAGGCAAGCGAAATAATTCAATCCTTACAAGTGTGCGACATTAACTATCCCATTGCGTGGAATTTATTGCTTGAAAGGTACGACAATAAGCGGCTAATTGTAAATAACCATATTAAGCTATTGTTTAATTTACCATCTATAGCAAAGGAATCCCATATTTTGTTACGGCAGCTCCTTGACAATATTTCTAAACATTTAAGGGCATTAAAGGTGTTAGGTCAACCAGTAGAAGCGTGGGATACCATATTGATTTATTTAATTAGTGCTAAATTTGATTCCGCCACTAAACGTGAATGGGAGGCTCAGAAAATTGAAGGTGATTTTCCAACTATGGAGCATTTAAAAACGTTTCTGAAGTCGAAATGCGAACTGTTAGAAACTCTTAATGTTACTCAGGCCAGTGAACTGAAAGTTAACAAATTTAAAACCAAATTTAACAATTCTACAGCAAGTTCATTTTTGGCCACTAATGAAAATGCAGTTAAGCAGCCTAAATGCGTCATTTGCAAAGACTCGCACAGCATTTATAATTGCGAACAGTTTAAAGCACTTCCGATAGCGTCTCGAATACAAGAGGCAAAAAACAAAAGACTTTGTTTTAACTGCTTAAAGGGTTTCCATTCCAGTAATTTTTGTAGGGCATCAAGCTGCAGATATTGTAGGAAAAAGCACCATACACTCCTACATTTAAATACTCAAAATTCAGAAAATCAAAGTTTTCCCTCCGGAGTCATTCAAAATAGTGTAGAAGCGTCAAGCTCCAGTCATTCGCAAACAGCGCAGATAAGTCAGGAAGAATCTAATGCAGTTTCGTCAATGACAAGTCATATTATGAATGGCTACGAGCAGCAAGTGTTACTATCAACAGCGATCATTCGTGTTGAGTGCAAATCTGGCTCTCTTTATAATTGTCGTGCATTATTAGATTCGGGTAGCCAGTCAAATATTATAACTGAAAATTTGTGTGAGCGATTAGGTTTACAAAAAACTAATATTGATTTAGCGGTAACGGGTATAAACCAGTTGTCCACCCAAATTCGACACAAAGCGGAACTCAGTATGCACTGAAGCTATGGCAATTTTAAAACCACCATCTCTTGTATAGTAGTCCCAAAAATAACTGGAAATATTCCAAGCTACTCGTTCGACTCAGCCTCATTGCAAATTCCGCCGAATATTAAATTAGCTGACAATACATTTAATATATCAAGTGAAATTGAAATTGAGATTATTTGGCAATTAATCTGTGTGGGACAAATTAAGCTAGGTGGAAATCGGATAAAGTTGCAAAAAACGAGGCTAGGATGGATATTATCCGGTCCTTTAAATTGTCAGCCTAATAATCGTAACAATGTTTATTGCAATTTAAATATAGCAAGTAGTAGTCTAGATGTGCAAGCACAATTAGCAAAATTCTGGGAACTAGAGGAATGTTGCGTAACCAAGGCGCTTTCAAGCGAAGAGCGTTTTTGTGAAAGGAATTTCACCAGCACTACTACTCGCGACAAGAATGGTAGATTCTATGTCTCCGCTAAAGGAAACATAGAATAAATTAGGCGATTCAAAATTACTAGCTGTTAAGAGATTTTACGCCCTTGAACGAAAGTTGGAGAGAAATCCTAAACTTAAGGAATTATATGTCAAATTCATGAGTGAATACGAGATGATGGGTCACATGAGCAAGATAGAAAATGTAGAAAATAGTGTCATTTCGTATTACTTGCCCCATCATGGCGTGATAAAAGAAGAAAGCCTAACAACCCAGTTAAGGGTCGTGTTTAATGGGTCCGCGAAATCAACCACAGGCATCTCTTTGAACGATCTTCAAGCTGTAGGTCCGGTCATTCAGGATGACCTTTTTTCCATTTTAATCAGATTTCGTAAATATAGATATGCTCTATCGGCTGACATAGCAAAAATGTACAGGCAAGTGTTTATTCAGCCCGAACAAAGAGACTTGCAACGCATTGTATGGCGATCAAGCCCTACTGACCCATTGGCGGACTACTGTTTGAACACGGTTACTTACGGCACTGCCGCGGCTTTATTCTTGGCAATTAGGTGTCTTCAAGAGTTAGGGCATAAAAGCATAAGCGAATTTCCTCGAGCATCTAACATAATTTTAAATGATTTCTATGTCGATGATCTGCTTACGGGTGCAGATTCCATCGAAGAAACAATTGCTATTCGAAATGAAATCATTTTGATACTCCAACGTGGTTGTTTCGATCTCAGAAAATGGATATCACACGAACCTTCAGTTTTACATGATATACCTGCCTCCAATGCTGGAGATTCTAGCGCCCTGAAGTTGTGTCCCGATCAAAACACAAAAACTTTAGGCTTATTATGGCTACCGCAATCAGACACACTAAATTATAGCATCAAGGCAAATGAATTGCAAACTTCCGTGACCAAAAGGTATATTTTATCCGCTACAGCTAAAATATTTGATCCTTTAGGGCTCCTAGGTCCTGCTGTCATAATACCAAAAATCTTGCTGCAAAAATTATGACAATATAATTTATCATGGGACGAATCTGTTCCTATGGATTTGCATTCTCAGTGGCTACAGTTTCAAGATGAACTAAAAGCTTTGCAGCAAATAGAGATACCGCGTCAAGTAATCATCCACGACGCAACGAGCATTGAGATTCATTGTTTTTCAGATGCGTCTGAGGTCGCTTATGGCGCTTGTATTTACGTTCGGAGTATGGACGCGTTAGGAAACGTACATGTTAAATTAGCTTGTGCTAAATCTAGAGTAGCGCCGTTAAAAACCATTTCCATACCGCGCTTAGAACTGTGCGGAGCTCTTTTACTTGCTAGGCTTGTTGATAAGTTCAAGGCAGCCATAAAAATGCAGTTTGACGCTACGGTGTATTGGTGCGATTCGACAGTTACGCTAGCATGGATTAAGTCTGCTCCAAATACCCTAAAAACCTTTGTGGCCAATCGGGTTTCGGAAATCCAAAATTTGGTAGGCCAGTCTGACTGGCGGCATATTAGCTCTGGTGACAATCCTGCTGACCTCCTATCACGCGGTATTAGACCAAATAAATTAATTGGCTCAAAACTTTGGTGGCACGGCCCAAATTGGCTAAGGCAGTTACCTAGCTGCTGGCCCGGTAGGGCAATTGAAAATTATCAGACTTCCACTGAGTATTTGTCTGAATGCCGCGTTGCAACTACAATTGAATTAATGACACGAATTAAAAACGATTTATTTGCGCGTTTTTCTTCTCTAAGGCGGTTGCAGCGATGTATAGCATATTGTGTGAGATTTAAAAACAATTCATTAAAGCTAAAACGTGATAGAACCATCGGTTGCCTTACGGTGACTGAATTAAACCATGCTTTGGAAATTCTGATAAAAATTGCCCAGCACGACGAATTTAAGCAAGAAATCAAGGAACTGTCGAAATCAAGGGATATTAACTCCAAAAGTAATTTACTCGCCCTACATCCTTTCCTTGATGAAAGAGGAATTTTGCGGGTAGGCGGTAGATTACAAAATTCCAATTTTTCTGAAAATAAGAAGCACCCCATTATTCTCCTGTCCAAGCATCGGCTTACATTGCTAATTGCGCAAGACCTGCACGAACGTACGCTACATTCGGGTCCGCAATTACTTTTGTCAGTTCTTAGGGACACATATTGGCCAATTTCGGGACGCAACTTAGTGCGAAAAATTGTTCATAACTGCGTAAGATGTTTTCGTGCAAATCCCAATCGTGCTAAATATTTAATGGGATCTTTGCCTAAAGAGCGAGTAACAGCTGCCTTTCCCTTTCAAACATGTGGCGTAGATTATTGTGGCCCTATTTTAACGAAAGACCGCAAGGGGCGAGGTTGCAAGACGATCAAAACATATATATGCATTTTCATTTGTTTTTCGACAAAGGCAATTCATGTGGAAGTTGTATCGGAACTTACCACAGAAGCCTTCTTAGCTACCTTAAGACGATTTGTTGGAAGGAGGGGTAAGCCTTCTAAAATATATTCTGATAATGGCAGCAATTTCGTTGGAGCAAATGCTTGTTTAAAATCATTTTTAAGAGATTTAAATTCTGAATGCACTAGTGAGGATTTTGATAATGCAATAGCCTCAGAGGGTATTTCCTGGTCCTTTATACCACCACGCTCTCCGCATTTCGGAGGTCTCTGGGAAGCAGGTGTAAAAACAATAAAATATCACTTGAAACGCGTTATTGGTACTGCACTACTAACATATGAAGAATTAAATACAGTTTTAATTCAAATTGAAGCAGTGTTAAATTCTAGACCTCTCTCCCCATTGTCAAATAACCCTTCTGACCTAAATCCTCTCACTCCAGCTCACTTTCTGATAGGGAGAAGCTTATTCAGCTTTCCAGATCAAGATGTTGTTGACACTAAGCCAACAAGACTATCTCACTTTCAGAGGGTGCAGCAGATAGCTCAGCACTTTTGGGCTAGGTGGTCCAAGGAGTATATTAGCCAACTACAAGTGCGAACTAAATGGCGATCCAACAGCGCAAATTTAATTACGCCCAACGCAATGGTCGTCATTCGCGAGGACAATGTGCCTCCCCTGAAATGGCACCTTGGCAGAATTGTGGAGGTGCATCCCGGCTCTGATGGCATAATCCGAGTGGTAACTGTGAAAAGTGTTGGTGGCGTACAAAAACGTGCGGTAGCTAAACTGTGTGTGTTACCCATTAATGACAATTAACTGATTTTTAAAGACTTTATTCTATGTTGTGTTATTAAAGATTCTCGATTTTTGTACATATGTATGATTGATTAATCATTCTTGTAACTGTACAGCGTTTTGAAGTTTAGTTCTTCAAGGTGGGGGGTATGTTTAGACTAGTTAATGTAACATATTTCTATTTCTTTGTATAATATTAAGTTTGTGTATTTTCGTTGCCAGTTTTGTATTTCGGGCGCACTCGCTCATTTTCGGAGGGTTGCTGGTGCGTCATTTTAAAATCTTCGGTGGTCAGTTCAACCACTGACGCGCAAATGATAAGTTGAAAATAAAGTGGTTACTCAGAAAAGTTGTATTTATTAACAGAAATGACGTTAACTGTTTGACTAAAATTCAACGTTTAATTTACAACGAATAATCTTTTCAACTATATCAACGTTTTTTCGACGTATTATAAACGTACGTGTACCTGCTGAGATACTATGCAACTCGGTTCAAGTTAATAGTATTTTTGCCACGAAGAATAAACATGTTCTTCTAGTAGTGTAAAACGGTATTGAATAATTTTGTTTTTCAAAGGGTTTAATTAGAAGGAATTGCGTAGAAAACAAGAAGCTGTGGAAAGGGATTGAAAGTTTCAAGTAGATATTCCACTCTATTTTCATTTCACGTACTTCATATAACTATACTGGAAAATGTGAAGCACCAGAACAAATTTACCGAAGCATAAATTTTATGCAAATGAGTTATTTAATATTCACCAAGTTGTGGTTGAGTAGGAAGTGCACTGAGAAAATTGCAGAGGTTCTCCATGTGGAATCAACCGTAATAATTTTGAATATATGTGCAATGTCTAGCAAATAAATTCATCTGGACTTCAAAAATAATTTCAAATTCCAGTGTGAATATTTCCGCTCAGAAGATGCATTGTTTGTTACATTTTAGGTAGGAGAGGTCCATAAGCATTTGAATGCCGGTGGTAGATTTCTAGGAGCAGTCAGTTTAATAATGGATTATTTCGAAGATTAACATTTTATCTTTGCAGTTGTAAATATGCGATGGCAGCGTATTTTATTGAACAATTATTTAAATTTCTAAATAGGTCAAAGGTATTTAAGAGAAACAATGTACAAATACAATACAATACTGGGTGATTCTTATTTTAAATTATTAATTATGAACGCATTGAAAGGGATTAATTAAATTAAAATTTAGCTTTATAAAACACAAATCTAATTAATTATAAAAGAAAGGAATAATAAAGTATACATTTAATAAAGAATAATCCTGGTAATTAGATATACTATTACAAACAGTTTCTTGTAGAAAAAATTATTTTAAAATATAATTTTAAAAACCTTCAAGTAGGTACAGTGATGAATTTAATCTCAAATCCGTTCGTACAAATACAATTTAGGAACTGATATAGGACACTTTCGACCAAATGCTTGTTAACTTTCTTTCCACAAATTGAATTACCGCTTTTTTATGGAAAGGTACTTAACCACAAAGCAGGGTTTTCTTTTTACAGCTCTAAAGGGTATACTCCACTCCACGACGTATTCGAATGTCGGAGCTCCTTATTTGCGATTTCTGGTACATTGCGTTTTTATCCGAACCTAATTTAACTACTTTGTTTGAGTTTCGAGGATATTGTCGATCGATCACCCTTTTAAGATTAAATTTTGAGTAAATTGGAATTCAAATTCCCCAGGAGAATTTTGATGTAGTTTACAGTTTAAGTCAACAATGTAATTTTGTAAAACCCTGCCCGGCAGCCGATGTGAAAACCGAAAATTAGATTCATAAGTTTTTATTGTTGTATGTGTTACTAAAATAATATACAGTATGTCCCCGAATTGGGTTACAAAGAAGGGAAAAAAGTTTATTTTTGACTTCTCAAAAAAAATCACCCTTAATAAAAAACCTTGCTTGTTCTCAAACTAAAAATGCACTTGCCAAAATTTAAATATCTTCTTTCGTATACGGGGGAGGTTCGAAAATATGAAAATGGCTCAAGAATAAGGATTGTACTCTTATTTTTCAAAATATACGATAATGTTAATTGGAAATATTTGTTTTAACATTTCTATTAAAAATTATAATTGTTTTGAATTGCTATTGATGTTTGGATCGCGTATTATTAATTTTTTAAAGATATCTGTGTTTCTGTTGACACAAAAATGTGATGTTTAGCATTAACTTCGGGTCACATATATTTCAGGTTAAGTGAACGAAACTGAAATTCGACAATATACTCTTATCGTATCCGTCAATAAATTAACTTTGAAGTATCGCGTTTGGTAATTCGCAGGGTAGTGGAAGAATAAGAAAAACCAGTGAAAATTGTTTTTTAGAGCAGGTGGCTGTGACTTTATATTTGACACCTACTTTTAATTCTAAGCAACTTTTTCAAATAACATTTTAGTCTATTTTGAAAAATAAGAGTGCTTTATTTTTGAGCCATTTTCATATTTTCGAACCTCCCCCGTATACGAAAGGAGATATTTAAATTTTGGCAAGTGCATTTTTAGTTTGAAAACAAGCAGGGTTTTTTTTATAAAGAGAGATTTTTTTGAGAAGTAAAAATTCACTTTTTTACCTTCTTTGTAACCCACTCCGGGGACATACTGTATATTAACGCTATTTAAATGACCTATAGAATTTTAACATTTTCGAGCAACTTCTACAACTCAAAATAAGGTATATTGCTACTATTTAAACCGGTGTTGATAGAATTTTTGTTATCAGTTATTTTCACATCAAATTTTAGCTTAGAGTAGATTAATAAAAATATTTGAGGACAAATATATTGAAAAAACGTAAACCATCACCTTAATTCGTTTCCTAAAATTCAAAGATAAAACATACCGTAAGAAAGCCGAAATACAGGGTATGTAAAACTATTATATATTTTTTTAATTAACACCTGAATATATTTTTTATTTTTAACCTATGTAAATTGTGAATCATGATTATACGTATGTGCAAATAAAGACCATATTATTATTATTATTATTATTATTATGAGACGGTGCACACAACAATCGATACTTCGTTATACTGTTGGCACGGAGTGGCTTTTGTCATAGGCAGTTGAACTGGTGCTTTTATTTTGGAATGACTGTTATCATATGTTATACATTTGTGGTCATATCTGCGACGGCTTGGACTAAAGAGAATTGGCAAATGAGATAGAAACTAATTATTGCGATGCATATATGGAGAAAATTCATACATGATGCTAACACCTAATATCAAGCGTCATACTCTTACAGTGGGTCCTAACTCTTATTTCTTTACCCAATCTTAAGACAATGAAACTGAGATCATCTTCTTATGCTACTGACTGTAAAATTTAGTTCTTTATAAAAAAATCTAGAAAATATAAGGCAGGCAAAAATGTTGTTAGCCTTCATATGGAACAGACATTTATTGCAATCAATATTCAGTGAACTATGATTGAAGAGCGAAATGCTTCCAGCGAGATCGCCACCTCTCACGTCAACCTTTCTCTTATTTTATCTGGGATGAAAGCAATTTTCACATTTTCAGTATGCATTTAAATAATCATTAAAATTGAGTATGGCAGCTCAACGTATTTACCATAAAGTATTGATGCCATCTAGATGTATGTGGGTTATTCGAAAGTACTAAATCCATTTTCATATTTTCTATGCACCCTAATTTAAGCACTATCAATCTATTGTGGAATTGCACTAGTCACTGGTCAGTAGCCTGGTGGAAGAAGAAGTACTTTGGTATTGCGATTACTAAGAAGAAAATCTGTAATTGACTTTACACGGAACTTGCTTGGCAAGTGCGACTCGCATAGATCGCTGCATATTTCTGTTCTTTTTACGGTGTTAACTCTGTATCTACAGGGTCCCAAATATGTCTATTTTTGCCAAGGATAAAAACCTGAGCTATGTGCAAAGCATTACTTTTATTTAACTAATAGCTCTTGAGTTAAAGCAATAATAGACAAGAGTTAAGGTGCTCAGTTTTTATATGTTAGACCGAAAATCATTCGGTTTCGAACCAGGTCGAGTTCTAATCCGATTTTAAAATATCGTCTTTCTCCAACAAATAGTTTTTGAGCTATAACGCGAACAGACAGACAGACGAACAGACACACCACTTATGATATGTGCTTTTAGCAATCATAATTTCAAGACTTGGACTGGGTAAAATAAGATTGTTTTGTATTTTTTATTTTACTTGACCCAAAATAAGTAATATTATGCCCTTTTTCGTATTTTATTTATCTGCAATTTTATTCTCATAATGCTAGCTCGGTAGACAATCAGCTCTATTCAAAGGGGTGAATTCCTAATAATTTGTGAATATTTACTTAAACTGGTGCGCCACTGGCCACCCGAAATTGTTCCAAATACGCAGTCGCAAATGTATGATGTCAAAATTACAAAAATGGTTCGTATTGTGCTGCGGCAAGTGTTGTTGACATTAAAAATCAAATTTGTGAACATTCGAAGAGGTATTTATTTAAATCGTAGTGCTTTGGCGATTATTATTCTCTTATGTTTCAGGAATTAATTTGTCTTATGACGTCAGAAGGGACGCCGATTGAATTTCTGCAATTGTTTAATGTCCACCTAACCTCACAACTGGACTCTGGTTAGTAATTTGAAAAGCACTTTCGCTGGAGGCTTGAATCTTGTTCAGTACAGTATTGTCTCGCATGCATAAAAATTTCTGGATGCTGACGCTAATATTTTTAGGATTAGACAGTACCTTAATATTTCGTGTTTGCTTCAATCTTCGGCAAGGGGGCCCCAGCTCGTATCTTCGTCTGGAACGGTTTTCCCCGGTGCCTGTGCTGCTGGTCGGTGTCCTGCACTCCTGCCTGATGCGTCGCAGTAGAATGCCCTGGCTCTGGACCCTCTTTTCGCCTGGAATCCTTCTTCGTAGTCTTGATGTGGGTGGCGAACGTTTTCTCGGAGATGCTCTTGGTGAAATAATTTATGTTTGCGGAAATCGCCACAAACGTTCTCATATAAACTATACCACTTGCTTAACACAGTGAAACACTTTTTAGCTCAAAATATTTAATTTTATTGTATAAAAATTTGTATTCAAAAGGAGCACAAAATTTCATGTCAGTCTTATAATTTATTTAATGGTTATCTACTGAAGTCCGCTATAAACAAATTAATGCTAATCTAATGCTATACAAACGAAAATTAGCTATGTTCAAATCACATTTTGAAATAAATTTACTTACAAATTATTGAATTTAAAAATTTCTTGTATCTAAAATATTGCCCACATTTTTAATTGTTAAAATGTCTCTTTGCGCCACCACACGTTTTATTATTTGCTTTGCTCTGTTCACTCGCGTAATTGCACTGATCCTTTTAAGAAGTTCACTTCCTTTATAAATGCTTTCGATGTCCATCTATCTGATTTTTACTCATTTGTTTCCTGTCTTACTGTTTGCTTTGGGGCCTGGACACTTCGCCCAAAGTCCATAACCCCCAATGCCCACAACGCCCAAAGTGCGCCCACAACCCCCAAATATTTAGCAGGCCCACTTCGCCCAACGCGACCACAACGCCCAAAGATTTTCTAGGGCCACATCGCCCAATCAGTTGGCCCATAACCCCCAAGCCCACAACCCCCAAACTCTTAGCAGGCTCACTTCGCCCAACGAGTTGGCCCATAACCCCCAAAGTCCATAACGCCCAAAGTGCGCCCACAACCCCCAAATATTTAGCAGGCCCACTTCGCCCAATGCGACCATAACACCCAAAGGTTTTCTAGGGACACAACGCCCAACTAGTTGGTCCATAACCCCCAATTAGCTTCGTGTGAATTCGGCATTTCCTTTTTAAAACGTGTATTTCTGCCTGTATGATCTTAGTTTGTTTTCATTCATTCATAAAGTTCAGAAGTATACCTTAAGCCAATGTCTTTATAAAATGTGTTTACAATAGTTAATTTTTTACCACAGTGATTCTGAATGTCTTTTTATGGAAAATCGTAAAGAAGATGGCACTTTTCTTAACTATTTTATTGACATCGTGAAATTACCAAAATCAGATTGAGGTTAGGTTATTCATTCGCCACGAAGCGGAAGAAACAATGGAGCGCGGATTATTTCCGAACAGGATCTAAAACAAAACATAGCTACTGACGCTACCTTTGAGCGCTAAAATTCAAAATTACCTGGCTAATCCGCTCATGGAATTGCTGTAATTCAACTTTGGAAACACTGAACGAACTGCATTTAATAACTTTCCGAGATATTTCATCTTGACAGATTAGGTCGAGTTTTTATGTATTTTGTCTGGCATTTGAACTACGCCCAGTGGCGCGTAAATAAATCAAATTGCAGATAAATAAAATTACATTAGGGGCATACAACCATTTATTTTAAGTCACTGTACAACTCACTTTTAGTTAACCCTGAGATCAATTTAAATACGAACCCATATAATAAAAATTTGCTTGGTAGCTCTATTATGTATATATTTAATTTAAATTTATAAAATCATTATTATTAGAGCTTATCACTGCAATATGAAGTTTCAACGCCATACCTCATTTCGTTTTTGAGATATTCTGTTCACAGGCACACACACAGACAATGAACAAAAACGTGTTTTTTGCGTTCAGGGGACTCTAAAACGTGAAGATCTGTCGAAAACTCACTTTCGAATTTTTGGGATGAATCCAATACTTCCTTTATAGTAAAAGGAAGTAGAAAATTACGTGTAGCACTCGTATCGAAACGATACTTTTTTTAATGAGTTTGAAGGTTATTTTTTGCATAGTCATACCTGGTACTCGAAATTTGATCAAAAAAGACTTCAGAATTTACAAGTGTGAAGTTGATAATTTGCGATTTCAATAAAATAGTTAAAAAGGGTTAGTTTTTTACTAATTTTATTTTAAAAAAGACGACTTTCAGGATCACTATGTAAAAAAACAATAATGATAGTTTTTCCTATGAAATCGTTTTTTATTATAAATTTTCTCGAGTTAACCAGTTTTGCAAACCGAATAAAAGAATGAATTAATGGAAGTTTTTTGATATTTTAAGAATTTTTTAATTTGCAAACTTTTTTGTGTGGTACCTACCGACAGATTCTTGTCGATAAATAAAATACTTTTGCAACAACACAGCTTTAGAGTTTATTTTAAAAATCTAGTATGTGCAATTATCAAGGTATGACTTTCCCAAAACAAATAATACGTTCATAATTAGTCGCTCTCTGGAAATCATTATGCCCCTAAACAACCATGTCTAACTTCCATTACTTAGTCACATTATTTCCATATTTCTTTAGATTTAACAGTTGGAAACATTTTCGTTATTAGGTTATTACTTTAGATACGTTGATATTAATTTATGACCTGGCTGTATTTATCTACTACCCATGCAATCACATAGACAGATGTGTTTCAAAAACAAATTTTTTGACTACTTGACCTCCAAAACATAATTTGTCAAAATCTAGACTTACATTCTTTTTCAAAATATAAATTTTGACTTTTTCATGAAAATATAGCTTTTTCTATACTTGCTATTATACTAACTAGTATATTATAGTATGAGGAAGCAAAAATTGGTTAGCAACTTGTTAAAAGCAGGTAGGCGTGTCATTAGTGAAGAAAGAAAAATGTTTTTTCAGGCTAATTACGTACTTATTACTCATTCGGTCTGGTATGCAAATTATAGATTACAAAACAATTAGCACTCATTTTTGGAGTTCTTCAAGACATTTTACAGAATAATTCTGTTTTAAAAATTCTTAATGTGCAGATGCTTTATTAAAGCAAGTCAGTATAAAACAATGTACCATGGATTTGCATGGTGTTTTATTAAATAAATTGCGATCCTGTACATCCGCAACCATTTTAATAAACTGTTACTTTTTACAAGATTCTTATCAATAACTCTGCCTGAACTTGTGCTATTAGGTTCTATCTAGAGTCCCTGTAGGGTGTCCCGCATAGATTTCATAATAATGCACTGGCGTGTTCTTTGGTCAAAAAGAAACAAAAAAGTCCTAATAAACATATATTCGCAAATGCATAGTTTCCGAGATACATGGTGTTAAAAGTTTATTTTTAATTCGTTTTTTTTATGTTATCTATAAACGCTTTGGGCGATTTTAATGAAATTTTTAGAGTTTGTTTATAACTTTATGAGGTATCTTTTGGACCTATTTCAATTGATGTAGCAATTCCAGGGGCGTGCCCAGGGAGACATAACGATTAGGTTTTTGCACAAAAAAATTAACGCCCACGAGATTTTTTGCAATTCTTATAATTTTTTTTAATAAAGCAACTAAAAATGCAACTCTTTTGTCTCCCGAGATTTTTTCAGATCTCGCTTCGTTTTCAACAAAAAAATTAATGCCCATATTCTTGCACCTCTCTGAACCTGTTAAGACAAAAACTAAAATGCTTCAATATCTAAAAACCCCTTAACCGATTTTAGTGAAACTTTGAAGGTTTACTAGTGCTATTAATGATCATGTTTTGGCACACTTAGATTTAAATTATTTATTCCATAGGCAGCTGTTTTTTTTAAAACT
Organism: Agriotes lineatus; assembly: GCA_940337035.1. Taxonomy (NCBI): domain Eukaryota; kingdom Metazoa; phylum Arthropoda; class Insecta; order Coleoptera; family Elateridae; genus Agriotes; species Agriotes lineatus. The sequence goes on from CALNHX010002434.1 coordinate 83,359, forward strand.
TCTTTAACACTGCATCTCAGAAACAAAGCATTTCCGGACCCATGTTTATTAGGACTTTTTTGTTTCTTTTTGACCAAAGAACACGCCAGTGCATTATTATGCAATATATGCGGGACAACCTGTATAGAGAATAAGGTCCATGCATGTCTAAAAACCTATTTACCCTCTATCATATTTTTACTTATTTAGAAAATGGAGTTTTTCGAAACTGTCAAAATCTGAAAAATGCTATTTTCGGAAATTAAGTAAGATTTCAATGATTTTTCTTTATCCAATTACATGTTCTAAAAAAATCTCCTCATTTAGACAACTGTATAAGAACATTTACAGGGTTTTTGTAACAGTAATTCATTAACAGGGCTATATTAGAGTTTCTTGAAGCCATTTAAATACATATTAATTAGAATTGAAAAATATTTCTCCTAAAAAGCGCCTTGCATAAAAAACGTAAAAATTATGCCCACATACTACTTTTCGGAAAATAATAAAAAATCTAAAGAAGTAATTACAATTTTATATTATTTTTTCCAATTATAAATCTTAGTCTTCACATAAAAAAAATTGAATTTTAATATTGTCTTTATATGTGAAATTTTGAAAAATATTTAAAAAATTAAAAAATGAATTTTTAGCTAAAATTTAAAAAAAATAGGTGTTTTCTGGGTTTGAGATTGTTCAGTTACCTAAAAATAACACACTCTAAAAAAATCTCACTGAAATCTTACATAATTTCCGAAAAATAGCACTTTTCAGATTTTGTCAATTTCGAAAAACTCAATTTTCTAAATAAGTACAAATCACTCGGTATATATGATAGGGGGTAAATAGGTTTTTAGACAAGCACAAATTATTAACGTAAAAAGTTTTTTTGAAAAATCAAAAATAAAAAATTTTCCCATATTATGTCGACATTTTGGCGGACACTGTATATAATTAGTACCTACCTATAGGTCGTTTATTTTTTAAAGATCCACCACCTGTTGCTTAATGTTGGCCAAAGGAAAAATCACTAGTTATAGTTACTTTTGTGAGTTACAAATGGCAATTCTGCAAGTGAGCTGTCACCTTAATTTCATGCGTCAAACCGTCAAACAACGCAAGCGCAACTCAGATAAGGTTGAATTTTCAAATTTTTGAATTATGCCTCGGAAAGGAAGGAATTTACTCGACAAGAAATTGAAAACCGCCTTATTCCAATGTTCCCTCGAACTGAAAAACCAAGTCCCTTCTTTAAGTAGCCGACAGCTAGAAGAGAAACTTTCAAATATCTTTGCTATGATTTCTTTGGGTAAAATTAACTTCAAAATTTTAAACACTAATTATTGTAGGTGTCTATATCTACTGTCCGCCGTATATTACACTCTTAATGCCGGCCAGGAAGTACAAACTTCCAAAACTTACGGTGGCCGTAAAAATCTCCATTTTCTATGACCATTTCTTTCGGGAAGAATTAGGTCGCAAAATTTATGATTATAAACGAAGTGGGGAATATTTCACTCTAACAAAATTGTTAACATTTGCACGGGACACTTTGCAGTATAAAGGGTCCCGATCATTGGTATATAAAATGTTGAAAGCCATGGGCTATAAATATGAAACGGAAAATTCTTGTCGAAAGGCCATACATAGCGGCGAAACGAATTAAATTCTTAAAAATGTATTTAAGATGCAAAGAAGATTTCCCAAACATAAAATTTGTATACTTGGACGAGACGTCACCTCTACTGCCAAATGTGCAAAATGCAAAATGTGTTGAACATGAATTTGGTTATAAATTCATTATTTGGCCGCAGTCCACTTTAAACAAAACACCTTATTTTCTTCCAGTTGTGAGAATTGATGAAAAGATTTATACATTTATACATCAATCGTGTTTTCTTTTCTCTGCATTACACATTACACCATCCGGTAAATCCGTACCGTAAATCTAATTTTAAATAATTCAAATGCTCAAACTTCCGCCAGGCCAAATGTCAGTTTACAATTTACATTTAACAACCTAACCTCAATTTTGAGTCCTCGTTGTGGAAATACCCTAGCCATGTTGCCACGTATTACTTTCAAAGAACATACGACGTTGGTGGATCTTTAAATAAAAAACGGCCTATAATTCTACTTTCAAGGATTTTTATGGCACAATTATTTGATATTAGTGGCGTTCCTTTACAATAAAAATCGTTTGGGATAGTAGATCTTAAGAAATAAATATAAGTAAATGACTATTATTTATATTAAACAGAAACATACAAATGTAAAGTAAACGTTTTACTCTTGAACATAACACTTTAATATAATACATCTGACTGTACAGTCATTTTCATAAGGACACGCATTGCAATGTATTCCTCATTTTCAGCACTACTCAAATCTGAGACTTCTTAAGTTTCGTAACCTATAAAATAATTTTCATTATAATATACCTTATACTCGTACATAATTCATACTTAGCTACCACAGTCACTTAAATTTCTAATTACCAATTCGTGAAAAAGTAAGTCTTTTTAACTATTTTATTGAAATTGCGAATTGTCAATTTGACACTTATAAATTCTGAAGTCTTTTATGATAAAATTTCGAGTACCAGATATGAATATGCAAAAAAAATAACCTTCAAACTCATTAAAAAAGTAACGTTTGGATATGTGTTGTACACGTTATTTTTTTCATAGTAGTATCTTGTAACTCAAAATGTGGTCAAAATGACTTCAGTTTACAACTGACAAATTTATAATTATCAACTTCAATAAAATAGTTAAAAGTGCCATCTTTTTTACGATTTTCCATAACAAAAACATTCAGAATCACTGTGGTAAAAAATTAACTATTGTAAACACATTTTATAAAGACATTGGCTTATGGTATACTTCTGAACTTTATGAATGAATGAAAACAAACTAAGATCATACAGGCAGAAATACACGTTTTAAAAAGGAAATGCCGAATTCACACGAAGCTAATTGGGGGTTATGGACCAACTAGTTGGGCGTTGTGTCCCTAGAAAATCTTTGGGCGTTGTGGTCGCTTTGGGCGAAGTGGGCCTGCTAAATATTTGGAGATTGTGGGCGCACTTTGGGCGTTGTGGGCATTGGGGGTTATGGACTTTGGGGGTTATGGGCCAACTCGTTGGGCGAAGTGGGACTGCTAAGAGTTTGGGCGTTGTGGGCTTTGGGGGTTATGGGCCAACTGATTGGGCGATGTGGCCCTAGAAAATCTTTGGGCGTTGTGGTCGCGTTGGGCGAAGTGGGCCTGCTAAATATTTGGGGGTTGTGGGCGCACTTTGGGCGTTGTGGGCATTGGGGGTTATGGACTTTGGGCGAAGTGTCCTAGACCCTTTGCTTTTCTCTTGCTTTATAATGTCTTGTCTGCTTCTCACAATTGCTATTTTCTGTCTTTATGCCTGCCTTCTTAATTGCTTGTTGCAACATTATTTTTCTGGCTTCTTAGATCGCTCACAATTTTACATGCTTAGCTATATTGAAATTTATGGTTCTTTGACCTACACATAGCAAACTTCTTTGTGATTATTTATTTCTTTTGGTTTGGCTATTTATTCTGCCCAAATCTAATATTTAATTAATTTGAACTTCGACTTCAACGCTGTGAAAAACAAGCTTTGCCCTTTGCGTTCCTTACTCAACTCATTTATTAATCGGCATCTCTTTTCCAATGCATTTACTGAATGAAATTTAAGCTTAGTATTGCAGCTACATAAAACACCCCAACTCTGTGCTTATTGACTTGTTTTATAAACTGTACTGCAAGCAGAGTAGAGCCTCAGGCATAAGACCATTACACTATGGACCCTGCAACGTACAGATCTGAAAAAATGTTGGAAAGTTTGTTTTTACGATTACCATACTACCTTCATCTTGTAGACAAGGGAAGAAAAAACCGCAGTAAATTCTACGGAATAAATGGAACTGTTTGGAAATGAAAACTTCTGTTTTCTCTTAAATACCCTGTAAAATAGTTTAGTTTAAAATAGAGAATCTAGAAGTCGTATTTAAGATATTCGAAAATAATCGGAGTAAAAGAGCTTTATTGGGTCTACCTGTTCTGAGAAATTGAAATAAAACTAAGAATTTGTTTTTTATTTAAATTTATCGAGCATATTCATGCCAAGTCAATCAGATTTAAGCAAACTATAGTTGATACTGTAATGGTACTTTTATTTAGTCCTATACTTTACTATAAATTTAGATTGCCCTTTGTTTGCTAGTTAACCCAATCGTAAAAGCACAAGACGCGCTCGTATCTCAGTATCGCCAAGGAAATTTGTCAATATAGATTGTTCCGGCTTGCTTGTTGTCGCATATAATGCTGTAATCATACATGCGAATCCTGCTAGGAATGAAAACCAAACAGTTTCCATAAAAATACATATGCTCTAGAAAAGAACATACATGCATAGAAATACCATAGTGATATAGAATAGTATATTACTCTACAAGTTGAGAAAAAACATTTTTCTAACGTGTTGAGTATACTATTTTATCGTTTTCATAAGGAATGTAAAATATTAAATTTTTATATACAAGTGACACTAACTGTCAAAACATAACCAAGATGCGCATAACTCTTTCTTATGTGCTATAGCACAATAAGCAGCTCCAGTTGATGTTATGCGTTTGGCAGTACTGAAGTGTGTTGTTGGTGACACTGTAAATCTATGTCAAATTCGAGGTTAGCAGGTTAGGTTTTGCGTTAATCTATGTTAATCTATGTCAAAACTGACTCAAAACCTAACCTACTAACCTTGAATTTGACATAGAGTTACAGTGTCACCAACATCACACTTCAGTATTGCCCAATGTAAAACGAATCACCGTTGCTAGGGATAAAAGTGTTGCTAATGGTAAAAGTACCACATTTATTATTGATTTTGAATGAAAAAATGTAGTACATTTCCAAATGAAATGCGATAAACGCTTTATACGCTATCAACAATAGCTAAGAACTGTCCACGAGCTTAATGCTGAATCTACCTTCTTAGATATACCTTAAATAAGAGTCTGATTGTCAATGCGCAAAGCAAATTCACTTAATACGGCTTTGCGTTTGGTCACTTGAAATCAGTATGACGCTATATGTCAGCAGGATGATGTCATCGCTACGTACTGACGATCACCAGGGGTGATGCAACTAGGAGTAATTTACTAATTACGCTTCTAGTTTCTCCAGTTTCCTGGGCCGAGTATTCAATTGTGGAAATTATTTATAGGAACTAACCTTGCGTTAAAGTTGCTCCAAATGGTCATTGACAAGATCAACAGATTCTCGGTGTTGATTTCAAGGTGGTTCTAGGCTCGTGAGGCTGTATTTCGGCTCAAGAATAACGAGGCGTCGACTGCTCTTAACGCAGGCCAACACAAAACTCTCAATCGAACTTTAATATTTACGTTTTAACTTAAATATTACACTACAGTTTGGCTTAAATCTAGTAGGGTGATTAGGAAATACCAAGATGACACGAACTGGCTCGTTACAATACTTATAATTTACCCCTGTTCCATGCCAGAAAATTATATTGGGCTTTAGTCGAAAAAATTGAAGATTTTCTTATAATAACCAAAACATATCTTCAATAACAGGGTTTTCTTTGGAAGCAGTAACGTTTTTTCATGACGTAGAGGAATGATTATCCTAATAGCTTTATATGTTTTTAAATCTCTTCTAGAGCAGGACGTTCAATGAATTCGCCAATGGCCCATTTTGTAGAAAAAGGTCATCATTAACTCTTTGTCGTCCAGTCTAGATCTGGATATAGGTCTCCTCCAATTTCTTCCATTTTTCTCTGTTTAGTTAGGGCCGTTTTCTTCCACATCAAACCGCTTCCATCTTTAGATTTCGTGATTCCACCTGCCGTTCTGGTATTTTGCGATATGACCTGCCGTTGGTTATTGTACTACGTCGACGACCTTTGTTTTACTTTTATCTATGCGTTCCTCTTGTGGTCTTTGAGAGTAATTCCCAGAATTTTACGCTCCATTTTCGTCGAGTTTTAGGTAGCTTGTCTAGATTACATTGGGCAAGGTCCATGTTTGTGTGCCATAGGTTAAGACGTGCAGAATCAGCTATTAAATACCTGGTCTCTTAAGTCGAGTGGGTATTTTTTATTTTCCAAAACAAATGAGAGTTTGCCAAAAGTATCCATCTTAGTTATTGATTATTAAATGAAATACAATCTACATAACCGGTGCCTGAATCATAAGTCATTTTTTTCGCATATTATGTGCTGCTAGCATAGTTACTCTTACACACGAATTGCTGGTTTGTTCAGTTATGCACTTTTCTACAGTAAGATCACGAGTGCTCAACTCCCACAGATTTTTATTTTATGAGAATTGGTTGCTTAACAATTAAATGAAAACAACTTGACAAAAAAGACAAGAGCGGGTAGCGCGAAAGTTATTTTCTTAAGAATTTCATTGAGTTTAACTGTCTTATAGCAATCAATGCGAATACAAAAATAAAAATCTGCTAGACAAGAGTTTTGTACGAATGCTCTTCGGTTGGAGGATTAACGTATAAATTGTAGATAAATCTTAAGTGATACGTCAAATTTTAAATGTGTCTACAACGTATCAGGTTAATTATCGCTTAAATTTGCCAGAAGGCTTATAATATAGGTTTTAAAATGTATTGACTTAAGACTGTTACAACAATAGATTGATAATCTTTAACCTTGTTGGTGATTTATGAAAGACCTGATTAGAGTGGCAGCTTTGAATTTTTGAATAAAATGAGCGCATAAAGAATACAACATAAAGATTACATTTTCGCACGCAAATTGTTCGCCTAGTATTTTTAAATGACTGTTACGCTGATTTGTGAAAATGGAAAACCAAGGGATGAAATATAAGGAAATTAATATACGTCGACCTCAAAAACACATTGATGCCTATAAATCAAACATGTAATGCAGAATACTCGTGAATTGTAGACATTAGCTGAATTTTGATGGATATGTTTTACATGTATAATTTGAAAATACTTATTGATATGGTCTTTAAATGGCAAAGCATTTTAATTATAATATAATTAACAGGCAGCTTAATTATAAAGCAAATAAAAATGATTTAAGTTAATTAAGTTCGTTTCGTCATTAGAAAATTCTATTTTCTACAGTGATATTTGCGGTTCAGCAGAAATTTCACTTTTCATTAGCTAAGACAAATATAAGTTAGATAGAAGCATAGTTATTAATTTAAAAAACGTCATAAAGGTGGGAAAGTAGAAATCTGTAATTTTAATGTTTCAAAATGGAGTAGTATGCAATGTTTTGGCGGGAATTATAAAATACCAAAAACAAAATAGAGGGTACAAAATTATAAATTTTAGTGACACCAGTCTAAAATATACGTTAAAGATATAAAAATTAAATTTTACAATAATAAATACGGAAATGTACAATTAAGAATTGTAATACAAAAACGTGTGGTCTTACAGAAGAAAATTAGTATAAAATTAATGAAGATGTTAAGTGTGTGTGCATAAAGCCTACTAAAGTGGTTGCTGACTACAATACAATAATGATATTTGAGCGCGAAGAAAAAAAAACATGATCATGTAAGTGTATACCAATTTAAATTAAATAATGCCAGACCTAACACCAAAAGCAGCAATTAAAAGAATTAAACTGCTATTTAAAAATATAGAATTGATTATAATCAAGTTACAGAAAAATAACGACAAATAAATGTAAAAAATAACAGTGGTAAGAAATGAAGGTTTAACATATAAAATGCAACTAAACAATATCTATCACATAATTACACATAACCTATATGTAAACATACAGTATAAATAACATAAAATTCAGTTTTATAGAAAATTCTTAATTTACAATAACATTAAAATAATAAAAAGATTGAATTAATATTTGAAATGCAGAATTATTATTATTAAAGAATAATTGCTTCATATTAAATGTTATGGTTTTTATATTGTGTATGTTCTAATTAAATTCTACAGCAACCCAAAGTGTTAAAGAGTCAAAAAATTAATTTTGCTACAATTGCATGCTCGAGCTATGGAAATAAAAGGTAAGAAGTAGAATCAAACGTGATAAAACCCTGAGAATAAAAATCAGTTTAAATTAAAATAAAATAAAGGCGCAAGGCTAAGGACCATAGCAATATATATTTTAATAATAATAATAATAATATAAACATTTATTTCCAAAAAAAAGGGGGGCAGATTACATAATGTGCAATGAAAACGAAATTTTGGAAAATGGGCGCTGTTCAGTTTGACCCACCTGATGGCAGGTTAATTGGTCTTCCACAGCACCCGTACCACAAAATTAGAAAAAAATAAAGCAGCTGGACGATTGTGTTACGTAATATTTATGGATCTCACTTTCTGTACTCGTCGACGTCGAATGTTTTGCAAAATGTAAAAATAACAAAGTAGTGTTTAGTTTATCAAACTTACTTGCTAGGTTAGCTCTACTCAACTTTCAGCCACTTTATGTGTTTTACAATGGATCCCTTATTTAATATAATAACCATACACAAATATCCATATTTTTATTGTGAAATTCTACGTAAAATGTTACTAAGCTTAAAATATTTCATGGAAGGATTTTGTAGATAGAATTATAAAAACTGTTAGGCTTGACGATGACCCTCTTGGACGTGTGTTTCAAAAACAATGTCGATAAATATTTCTGAATGTAAATTCTTATTGTTATTAAATACGATTTTCTTCAATGAGGAACAGTTCAGATCGTTAAAACTCTTATTTTAACATATTCCATCAATACATATTGTATTTGAATTGCCTAAAAATCTTTAATGATTGCAACTGTTAGAAACAGAAATTATGAATGAAGAAAGTGAGATACAGTGTGATCTTGAAAATGTGCAACACATATGATTTTCTACTTTAATTTAATTTTTTTCCAGCATACTATTGCCGGGGTCGGTAGCTCAGTGGTAAGCATCCTGACTACTGATCTAAGGGTCGCGAGTTCGATTTCCGGTGAGGTTTTCAAAAATAAAAAATGCAGATGAAAGCCTCTACAGAATGCCATCATTCGGAAGTGATGTAAAGCCGTGGGTCCCATGTTACTACGATGTGTGGCATGTAAAAGATGCCTTGCTGGAACTCCTTAGTTTCGGAAAAATTCTAAGTAGGACTTTGACCATATGACCCAAGCAGTCGGTGTCTAAGGTACCTGGCATTTTGCATGCCTAGACCTTGTCCATTAACAAACAAACAACAAAACATACTATCTTGATATAAAATGTTTGAATACTACTTAGAGATGGTATTCATGAAGATATGGGCCAGGCACAATATGAAGTGAAAAACAATAAAATCCCTATCCTTGTCTTAGAAGATAGAGCAAAACTTTACAAGAAAAATTAGCTAAGAATTCAAAACCGAAAAACATATTCGTTCAAAATTTTAACATTTTTGAAATTAGAGATTAGAGCAAATTTTTTTGTAAGCAATAACAATATCGATTTTATGGTTGCTCTGCAGTATGGATATATTAAAGTTTGAATCGGAATTGTACCCTAAATTTAGATATAGAAATAATTGCCAATGCTAAAAATTATGCAACTAATAAAAGTTGTTCTCTGAATGCCAACTAATAAAAGAATTTCATTAAGCTACAGTTATTTAAAAAAGTCTTACTCTACTTTCGTACAATAATAATAGTAATATAACAAAAATTAGTTATTCTGAAAACATGTAACATAGTCCGATCCTTCCTCGATAACACTCAATAGCACTTCTTTTCTAACTTGACACTAGCTCGTCAGAAAAGAAAATGTTACCATCAATAGATGATAAAAATAATGAAATAAAATCATATCAACTACTGATATTTTTCCAAAAACACGTGTAAAACATATGATCGCCCTAAATATGAATGAAATAATTCTTTCAATCAGAAAATCTGTCTTTCTCGATACATATTTCATATTGTAAGACGGTTTTAAGTGACGAATAATCAGAACTTGATATCCAGCCGTTCTCTTTATTGATAACCTATAAAAAACTATGAGAATAACACATAATAATAATGTCCTCTTTATTGCTTTCAACAAAATACAAAAGAACGAAAAAAATAATTATGAATAGACAATATGCAAAAGGTAAAGTTCAGATGGCATTTTGTAATAATGGTTCTGTTCTTGCACTTAACCATAATGAGATATTTTATAGTTTATTAAAAATTGTAAGTTTAGGATGTGTAGCTGTGATTTCATGTTTGTACATATCTTTCAATTCGCAAGAAAGACGGATACTGTAACATCAACCGGATTGCGATTTCTTTTATTCCACCCTGTACATTATAGGTAATCAGTGCTATTCCAATTTCTATTACAATAGCGCTTTACTACAGATTATACATTAAAAACATATTTGCTTTTTTAAACAGCAAATGACACAGAAAGGAAACTAAAGTATTATTTCAGGATTAATATCCATGCAATATTAAATATATCAAAAAGTATTTGTTTTGTCTAACGTATGACATCATATAATTAGGAAATTCTACGTAGAAATTGTTTCACCAGACTCTCTTGCTCCTAGTTCTTGACCCGTTATAAAGGCTGAGGAATCCCTTTGATATTTTTCATTTACTGGCAGTTGTCCAGGCTTTTTAGATAGTATTTTTATTTGTACCAAACGAAGTTTAATTTTCTACAGCCTTTACTTTGTTCAAGAAAAGTAATAGGCTGTGCTAAGTTTCCAATTAGAATTCACTATTATTTAAAAGTATTTACATGTTGTAATTTCGCTTTAAAGTCCCTTGTTTAGTTGTGCATGAAGTTAATGTAATTTAGACAGTATAGCTAAAGAAACCGGGGCTGAATAGTCTTAGTTTACTTTGTATAACAGTATGTCGTTCATTGGGTTGTATGATTTGTAATGAACAAAAAACATATAGTAGTATGGATTAGAGCATACCCAGAAATAGTAAATATTGCTTAGATAATTATTATTAATAGTTAATAAGTTGACAACGCTGATTAAAGTTTAATTTTTTACCATTTATTGATGAGGTTTAGGTTCAATACGACAAAGTAGTATGGATATGTAAAGCAACGCATTACAACGCTAGAAAAATGTCTACAGAGCTAAAAGATGAGATTAAATGTTAATATGTGTTGCAAAAGTTCTTTATTTAAAATGATTTATCGTGGCGATGATTAAGCGATCATCCTAACATGTAAATAACCTCTATTCTTCAACCGTGCAATCCTTAGTTAAATAAATATGTTATTATAGAAAACATTATTACTTCTAAACACGGCATCAGTAAGTTTAAAGTTTTCTTGAAAAACGTATTTAAAATATATTATACTTTGCTTTTTTATTCTGTTTATTATATTCCGTAATTAACAATGAGCTCTGTATCACAAGTAAATTCTTGTTTGGCATTTCTCGTAATTTTAGATTCCGTCGGCAGAGATCATATGCGGTAAAGTTTCTTCATGTTTAAACCTTCTCGAGGATTCCTCGTGCCCCAAACCAAAGATCGCTTGTCTTGGCTCAAATTAAGCAAGTCTGAAAAAGTAAGCAACGTTTTTTCTGGAAGTACGTAATCTCGAGTTGCGACAGGATGCGTCTTGTTCAGCCCCGAACAACGCTCTTGCGGTTACGACTTGTACCTGAACAAACGTGTGTTCGATTAAGGTCCTGTAGGAACGCTAATGTGTGCGTTTTGATAGAGTTTCGTTAGTTAGTGTGGGAATGTGCGAAAAATCTTCTATGCTCTTATGATTTTCGAATTAACATTAACATGGCTTCACCGGACTTCGTTCTTTTTCTCACATCTAACTGAACCTTTGCCAAGTTTCAGTGTTAAATCTTTCTCGAGGGGCTTTTCGTCAACTCTCGATCGATCCCAAAAGGGTTTCATGTCGCAATCGCATCGAACCGTCATTGAAGCGCTGTGACTCCGCTTCTACCAACAATTCCGATTTCTGCTGTTTGGAGCTTCGCCGATGCAGAAGTCAGCCAGGTTTCGCCTCGTCTACGTTATCGCATCAACAGGCAGCATCCTACAAATCTCCAACAGGATCAAGTAACCCCCCCTCCCCTGCCCCCATGAGTTGCAAAGCGCCATACTCTATTATGTAACGCGCATTTCTGTAAAAGTCCGGAGTGTGGCATGCATGAGCCATTGCCGCAAAAGTTTGCCTGTATTTGGATGTATAGAAGAACGCAGGGGTGGTTCTGCACAGTCTTGATTAACGGCGTTTTCTTGTCTTTCGTTGAGACATCTTCCGGGAGACTTTATAAATATTTAATTAATAACCATTTTCTTGCATGTTGAATATTTGTATTTGTGTTTCGAGAAAACAAGCAGCTGATCATTTCCACATTACGGTGACTAACCACCGCTCATTTGATAGCTGTTGCAGCAAAATAACCAAAAAATCCTCCGCGCCGATGGACAGACCAGATCCTGAGATATACTGGGACGCCTGTCTATAAAGTAATTCATATGGCGGCTAATCGAGAAGAATGGAAGACAACCATTGTAATGAAAGTTACCACATCTTTGTCAATGAATAAGGATTGAGGAGGAGACAGCACCACTTACAGGTGAGCAGCTGGCCATCTCGTGGCGCGTAGTGGATTTATTTTCTGATGTAACGTGCATCCATTCGGTCTTTCCTTTTGTCTTCAACCAAGAGCCATCTCGTAGCAACTGCAAATGCTGATGGAATCGTATAGACTTGTTTGACTCTTGCATTAACACCCTCTCGACTTTAACAGGTAATTACCGACGATTGATGTTTTTGATGCGGCTATATTGCTTAGCCAAACTATTGAGAATTGGTGAACCCCCCCTCCCAACGCCGAGTTAGATGCGAGCCAATCGGGGGCTTTAATGCATTATTGGTCCGCAGCGCGCACTTGCTCTAACGCCGGTTTAGACCGTAACAACCTACATTACGGTATTATAAGGTATATGGATAAAGAATACATGTATTGATAAATAGACAAAGTCTTCACATTATTTATCCAAAACTTCTCATTTTACTAAATTTCAATTTCAGTCAATTGTGGTGCTAGAAACAGTACGTCATATGTGTAGAAGACGTTTCGGCATTCATAGCTTTACCCCTTCTACATTTGAATGTCGCCGAATATATGTTTTCAAAGCAATATGCTTTTGAAAGTAGAATTTTTAGACGAAAAACTTCCGCAAAAAGGAGAAGGCCGATAATACTTAAATACTTACTTTATTCTGATCGTTGATTTTTAGTTATATTATCAATCAATAAATGTAACACCAGTTTATCGCAATTATTCGAATAGCACAGTGCCCTAGCTATAAAAAAATACGTATTTTGGTGATAGGATTGAGACGAATGGCTGCTAAAATCGGATACTGAAGAAGAACGGTATTAAACATCTTATTCCAAATAAAAATAAAGTATCAGTCGCTTGTCAGAAATAGCCCTATAAAGATCCCACATCAGAAATCATCTGACAAAAAAGGAGAAATAGATTTTTAAACAAGTGCATTCATTACTTGCCGTTGAAGTGGAGAATTTCTAATACAATATTTAGAGCATACTTAAAGATGCATTTTAAAACTACACTTTTGTAGATGCATTATTTGTTCATGTGGCTTAGGCAATAGGATAGAAACTGTGACATTCAAAAGAGAAATATTTAATTTTCGGGAAATGAAAACCGCCCATTAAAATAAATGCAATGCAATACTGAAGAAGGTTTGGAATGATCGACAATTAAAAAAGTACCATGGTAGTAACTCCCTGGGTTACTGCAAGAGTTGGCTGACTTTTCAGCGATGGTTTTTACCATTACCAAGGAGCTTTACTTTTTAATGTTCTTTTATATACACAGCAGAAATTTTATACTAATGAAAAGAGAAAACCAAGCACTATAAAATAAGAAAAAATGTAACCCATTTGAGAAAACGTCGCTCACAGGCCTTTTGAAAGATATTGCTTTATTTCATAGCCTCGTGGAATGTAGAGATCAGTATCGCACGAAATAAACTCAAAAAAATCTATCTTAACATTTTTTTCTAAAGTCTAAGACCAAGAACAAAGAACATACAGGATCTGATTATAGAGTAAGGCCATAAAAAAGTTGAGTACCGACCTTTCCCCAATGTAAAAATTGTATTTAAATTTGGTTGACATTGACGGCCATCCCAACAATGTTGAAGCTTTTAATGCATTTACAACGTCGCAATGTTTTTGCATATTATACTATCCCCTAATAGCATGGGTCTTGTTTGCTTGCTTTTACGACGAAAAACAGCTGGGGTCACAAGTTTCAGATTATGAAAAGAGCTATGTATTGAATTGGTTCTACTAAAGGCAATTATCATTGGGTAAGCATTCTACTTCGTACTGCCAGCTTGTTTTAGAATATATGTTTTTAGCTTTGAAGATTTAATTATATTTTGTTAGCTTACATTATGTTTCAAGCAGCAATTTCAGAAAAGCAATTAAAGTGAGCATTTAATTTACATCAACAGAGTTGAAATTGATATTTAATAGACTATCTTTAATAATAAAGTCTAGTTACACTACAAGTGCTGTTTCATAATAGTTGGCCGAGTCATTTAAAATTTTTAAAGAGGCAACAAGATTCAAATACATCAACAATTGGTTTTTTTGCTGCATTAAGAAGCAATTGATTTAAACAAGTAGCTTTTCTAAGGCGGTTTTAATTAATTTTTTACAATAAGTGATACTGTTTAATCCAGGGCGCTACTGAATGGTTTCGGAACTCCAAACCATCAATAGTTTCATTGTAACTTTTTGCTCCAGTTTAAATCCTAATTTATCACAATGCAACATGAAGAACGTCTAAACTTCGCATTTTCATATTACAAAGGATCACCAGCCTTAGACCCTCCAAGGCTGCAAAATTATTACGATGCGCGGCCGCAATGACAGCACGTCCGTAGTGCACCTTCACTCTAAATTTCACCAGAGAGGGAATCCAACGGCCGGCTATAAATAAAAAATTCCTCCGAACAAAGGATGCAACTTACTCTTCGACCATTTCGACCAAGATTTCCAAGAGCGATCTCCCTGGAGAATTTTCGAAGACTTGTCGACGATTCTAGAGCGCGCCGCCGCCTTGTAGCGATTGTTTATGCCGAGAATAATTTCTTCGGAGGTAAAACAAGCCGTTCGTAACCAGAATACAACATTCCAATCTTTTCTGGTTTAATTACCACCCACCTGTGACTCAGGGAATGTTAATTTACAGCCTAATGCGGTCTACGATCAGAATAGAACATTCACGTAAAAGTCACTTGCCTGAAATCGCTTTACAGGTCGCCTAAACATACTAGAATACACCCCTGGCCTTGGCACGTGCCGGTGAACCATGAATGCAGCAACTCGTACTCGACAGGAAGCTGGGTCACTGTTATCACGCACCTGCATGCCACAGCGAGACACGTGTGGACACTTGTACTTTCGAGGCATATGTGGTAACGGTTTAGAATAATTTTTTGTTCTTTTACAATTATACAAAGTTCTGATAAAGTTTGTTTAGTTCACCTGTGATTGACACAGTGCTGTCAACGCTTGTGAAACACTTGCTATATTCCCTGACCGTCAAACAGTTAGGACTGGGCGAACAGGCATGCAGCGTGGGTCGCCAATGTACCAGGCCGCGCTTTAAATGCAGTTATTTGATTTTACCTTTGTACATACGTATTTGTTAATAACATGCTTATTTATCATCATCATTCTCCTGATCCTTTTATACCCGAAGGTGTCGAGGATGCTTATTTATTATATTCATAAAACCTAAACTGTACATAACTATTAATAAATATTATTTGAGTTAAGGTGTCTTCTTTAAATCAGTCAAAGGAAATAGTTCAAAAGAACCTGGCCTATCAAAGCTACCTAATGAATGGCAAAATGCTGAATCATTACTTCAGAAGCATTACAACACGATGGACTAGCCAGCAGCTGCTCGATTTCTGATTTTCTTTTAGTTCCACGTTGCATTGTAAGTTCTTAAAATTTCAATTTAACTGATGAATTCATATCCAAACGTAATTCATCTATATAAAGTAAATTTCAAGTGGCTATGAAGTAGCATCAACTGCATCAAAATTACAATTTCAAACGAATGGACCAACTAATGTGAAAGGCGTTCGTATAAGCTGCAATTGTCAACAACAAACGATATTGGTGCTTGTCTTTGGTAAAAGGAATGGCAACGGACCCAAAATTTAAAACTACAGCTACTGTAATCAAAATCGAGTAGAGGTAACAACTTTCTAAATTAAGTTGACTATTTAATCCTTTAATCATAGGAAAGCACCAATAAATATTTCAGTAATCGTTAAATGGGTTTCTGTTTTAACCTAACTTCATAATGCATCAAAAGCTGCCCGTAAATTCTTGATAGTAGTTCTAAATTTCGACCTAATTTACGTAAAAGTCGACAGCCCCGGTTAACACATTTCGTTTCACTAAATTTAATGTAAAATTTTCATCCCTTTACAAATATGAGGTTCATTCTCCAGATAATGTAAAAGTGGGGATATATTATAATATTACTTTGTTTATAAATGAATGAGTGAGAGTAATCTTGGTTTTGCAGGAAATCCATATAAACGAACTAACGAGGCGTAGTTGTTTAATTATGCGTAATGATTCAATTAAGTCATTTAGCTAGCTTGGTATGTCGGGACTCGATTAGAACGTAACGTAATAAGGAAAAGCCATACGGGCTCTGTTTTTTCTGTCAGATAATTGGGAACACCAAGTAATTCCGTCCTTCGAATGGCGAGCTTGTGTTACAATGACGTTTTCCAGAAGCATATTCATTTGATATGATTGTTGTTTGCATATATGCAGAGTCATTGTCATGTTTATTAAATATACATAATCCTAAACTCAATATTTACTTAATAATATGTAAACTTGATGTTTGAAGGGATTAGTGTGTGAAATTTTAGTTTGACATTACATGGTCGGTGCTAAACATTGAACTTTTGTATTTAGCAAGCGTGATTAAGTTGATAACTGTTGCCGTTTGTCTAACTGTATCGTAGAATACTATAGTACAGGTCGTTCTAGTCGTTATAGACATATAGAAAACCGAAGAAAATACCAAAATTCTGAATCACTTGTAGGGAAAGCGAATAGTCAAGCAGCACAGGGCAATTTATGCTGTAAGCATATTTTTTGCCCATTTGTATTACTATAGGAGAAATCTTATTAACCACTATACAAGAATATTTCATAAACATTGCATACTATTTAGAAATAGACAGTGTAAACAATAAAGAATATTTTCTACATTTGAAACAACCTTATACAATGCTTGAGAGGCACTTAGTGTACCTATTCAAGATGTTACACAGTAAACGATAAACTGAGATTACTCATCGGCACATTAAGTTAATTTGGTTGTAGATGTTTGAGGCAATTGTTAGAGCTAAGCGTTCAATTTTGCTGGAACATCGAAATCCCACAGCTTCAGCTGGGTAGTCTGGAACTACCGAGTAATTATTTGGTGTGTCAAGAGTCAAATATAGAGTACTGAAATGGAATTGGAAATTGTGTAGTTTATGGGCAGAATATCCCACTTGGACATTGGTAACATTTTGCAAACACATTTGTTGAGCATCTTGCAAATAAAAGTTAATACAAATATTATTTTACGTTTTGTGCGTTTACTGAAATAACAAACAATTGAGAAAGTTTTCACTGTTCACAATTAGTATTAAATAAATACTTTTCGATTATATCAGTTGATGTACGAATTACTTCTATAGAGCTATAGCCATTGAAATTAAAACTGCTTACATAGAGGTTTTTACTGTAGTAGGCACAATGCAATTAGAGCTGGTTATAAATGGTAAAAATAATATTAATAACATTAAACTAAACCAACGACAATTATAACACACTTCAAAGCAAACCAAAAAGCGAATTGTGAATACCCAAAAATGGTTCCATTCCTAATGCGTACAAAGGGCCAGCTAACTTTTTCGGTAGGAGTGGGTTAGTACTAACCTGATTATTTCTAAATACAGGCGCTACCAATTTAATTAACCAACATTTCGCAAATTTAAATTGGAAAATTGTCCTATATTATGAGTATCGTAACTTGCAATAAAGATGAAATATCAAAAGTTGCCTTTATCAAATGCAGATTCAATTATAAGCTATAACTTGTTAAAGTAAGGAATACATAAATGCAGTAAGATTAAAGTGGGATATATTATTTTAATATTTTAATACATACTGGTAGCGAATGCAAAAGAGGCAGTTTCCGGTACTGATATATCTATTGGGGTGCTAGCTCCACCTTTTGGGCTATATAAATCTACAATAAATATACCACTCTACTTTTAAAATCCTATTATTAGTTATTTTAATATTATGCAATGCATTTGAGACTCTCATAAGGGTGTGGTTCGTTAATCAAGTTATCTATTCTTTGATATTCTAAATTTTATATGAATTGTTTACCACTCACTGTTACTAAATGTCAGTTTGACTTTTAACAAATATAAAACCACAACAAAATTAAAATGGACAAATATCCTTTCCCTTTCACAAATCAATGACCAATTCACCAAAGTAAGTACTGTTATTATTTTATTTTACTCAATTCATTGTTTTCCTTATTACTTATTAGAACTAACTAAAACAAACCTGACTTCCTTTCACTTTTCAGCTACTCACATCAAACACCACTGATTCTGACGTTTCTCAGCTAAGCTCAATGGCAGACTATCCTCGATGTACCTTCAACCAACTAAAGAACTCCCAAAAGTCAAAACTCTGGGCTCCTGCAGATCCAACTTCACTCCTTGCATCCCCCGTGTGCGACCGTCAATATCAGCTTCCTGGTAAATTCCAACTAACAGATAATACCCAAACTAATTTCCTTTGTCCTCAGCTCCTATCCTGTAGTAACCAAGCCACGCCAACAAACCCCCTGCAAAATGAGTCCAGTTCTCCGTAAAATCTTCTACTCCAGTAATGAATATTAATTACACCTTGCATGCACCAATAAATCCAAATCCATTCAAATATTGTTGTCTTCTTCTTATTTGTAACTAATTAAACTGCATTCCACAATCTCTTCACTGATTGTATACTCACATCAACTCTAGTTTACATTTTCGCTTATGTTCACCTCGTAGATTTTTAAACAACCCCTTTTATTTGCATATAACCAAATCTCATACAAATAAAGGCATAATTTCTAAGTTTTATTTGTTCTAAATATATTTTTTCAAAAACGTCTGTACATAATTTTTAGTTTGTTATTCAATCATCGTATTTTTTAAACAAAATTCTCCTTTTATATAGTTATGATTATTATTGCCCACTTTTAAAATTAAATAATCTGATCTATACATACTACACTTATTTATTTTCATAGCAAGCATATTTGTCTCATACTAAAATTATCTTATCTTCCATCACCATTACGGAATACTCAAATATTATAACTTTCCAAATAAATTCCATTTGGTATCTAATTTAATCTGTATTACCCAATTCAACTTAGCCAACAATCTTATTTAAAATTTCCTAAATTTGATTGTATTAATATACCAATTTTATTTCTTTTAATTTTCATTTAATATGATTGATCTTTATGTATCATAATACTATATATAGAATCCTAAATATATGAAATTTAAAAGCAAACAGCAAATTCGCGTCGTGATCACGTTGCCCTCACAGTAAAATAGTAATTATAGGTACATGTTCAACATACACGCGAATATTTAAAATTCAAAGTACGTAGGACATACCCATCAAACATTAATGCAACAACCCAACGATTTCAACATAGTAAAAATCTCAAGTGATTTTTTACATCACATTAATACCCTTTAAGTTATGGAAAAATATTTAAGTAACATGCAAAGGGTGCGTATCTGTCACCTCCAATGTTGATCTAAGCAACTGATGTGGCCTCGATCCCTTACAGGTTCTGTTACGGACGACGCCGATCCATTCAACACGCATATCCAAGAGGACCAATTAAATAGAAATGATCAGTGAAGACCAGAAGAAAAATGGTCTTCTAAATACTCGATCTTAAGGGGTAACAATGCCTTACTGAATCGACAGCTATTTGTCTACACCTCCCATTAACATTGGGAAAAAGTAAATGAGCTATTCACGACCACTAAAATTTCCTCACACAGTAGAAAGACGTACAAATCCCCTTGTAATGCAACATGCAGATGAATGC
This sequence comes from Agriotes lineatus, assembly GCA_940337035.1. Taxonomy (NCBI): domain Eukaryota; kingdom Metazoa; phylum Arthropoda; class Insecta; order Coleoptera; family Elateridae; genus Agriotes; species Agriotes lineatus. The sequence continues at coordinate 103,579 of CALNHX010002434.1, forward strand.
AGTATTTATTTTTTTTAAATCCAGTCAGTTAAAAAGGTATTAAAGTAACAACCGTATGAATGAATGGTGGCCGTTGAGATAGAAACAGGTTACTAATAGTGAATTATATTTACTTAAAAAGACTTGAACATTTTTGAAAATACGCTGAAAGTTTAATTCTTTTCAGTTGTGAATAAATAGTAATCTTTAATATTATACACAGTGGCAAAATAGCTGTCCCTGTGTTATAATTTGATCAAATAGTATCAGATCATTATAATTCAAAATAAACGCCAGTTTTGAAAGTAAACCTGAATTATTTTGCTCTACATTGAATATGAAATAGGGTTTATTATTCATTTAACGTAGAATCAGTTAGTGAGCGATAGTGCTTGTGCCAGTGAAGTTATTTCTTATTGATGGACATAGAAATATTTTGGGGAAGTTCTACAACGAGCTTTTGTTGCAGAGAAAACCAGTAAGACAATCAGTAAGCAGGTCCATAACGGATAGTAGTTTGAATTTAGGTACCTCTGAAAATACAACAAAGCTCAGTGAAGGTTTTATTTGGATTTCAATGCGTTTTTACGAGAAAGTTTGTTTTGATACAATTTGGAAAAACTGTCTATTTAGGACTAGCATAGCTGTTTAGAAAGTAAATACGTAATTAATTTATATTCTAAATTGAAAGTTAGCTAAATAATTTTTTCATTTTAATAAGTTGATGTTTTAAATTGGAAATATTTTGGTTCAAGCTATTCAATTGTTTTGAAGCTTAGTTAATTTTTATTGTTAGTGCCAAGTCAAACGAAATTAATTTGTTAGAATTTGAAATTCTAGTAAGAAATATTTTGAAGGCACTTGAAGTAAACACATTTCTTAAAATAATAATATTATTTTGGTTATAATAACTGTCTACAATGATAAAAGGTCACATAAAGTAAGAATTATTATTGTGAACATACCCATTTGGCTGAGAAGGTTTTTCATTGCTTTAACCTAGCTAGTCGTGGTTTGAATTAATTTAAATATTTAAATATTGACATAAGTCAAATGTCAAAGTATAAATTGTGGGAAATGTCAATATGATTAAGTTGTTTGTTTCATGTGGTTTCTGAACCATAAACTAAAAGTAGTAGGTTTTATTTGATATCAAAGGTAAGTCAACTGACTATATTGAGATCACATCAATATAATTTGTCATATACAACAAAAAAGAAGAATATATTGCAAAATAGCATGTAACGTGGTGCTTGATTAAGTAAAAAGGTGATATATTGCAAAAGGCTCGATTAAGAGAAAAGCGGTTATTGCAAAATATCGACGATTTTTTTAATGAAATTATTTTTCGGAAGCCCAACAAAAAACCAACTTGCCGAGTTTCATTACTATAATGAGATTAAATAACACTACACTTTTCTAGAGGAACATTGATGTATCTATGCGACTACACCCGATCCCACGGCAACCTAAATGTCTAGCGTCACGAAGTAAATTCGACAACAGAACAAAATGCAACACAAAATGTCTAAAAATGCCATACGAGATGGAATGTCGTGCATAGACAGGGTGTTCACGATATTGTGTTATTATTTTGTAAGGGCGATTAACGCTAAAACACCTGTACAACAGTTGATAATAAGGGATAAGGGAGATATGATTTTTGTAGGTTTTAGATTTAACAGTTTTCCAACACTATGTGTAAGAAAATGTTAATAATCTATTTATAGCAGTTGTTCGAAGTTTTCACCCTGTTGTTGAATTCAAATTCGCGCTTGACATATCAGTGACAACTGATGAAATACTCTTGATAGATACAAAAAATAAAGTGCCTACTTAGTAAAAAATAGATTTTGTACATATCTCCCTTATTATCCCACTTTTGTTATGGTATTTTAGCGTTAATCCCCCTCTTTTAAGGTGTTTCACCACTCCTTAAAAATAAAAAAACAACACCGTAAACACTCTGTATATGACTAGATGTTGAAACGGACAATACGCGAAAGCAGGATTTCAACTGCAGTCACACCTGTCGTACTAGAGTTACAGCCTCTATCATATCAAATCTCATATTACTTAAGCTTCCAAATGTCAAACCCGATAATTTTTCTTAAGCTAATATTCAACGAAACTCTTTCAGATGCAGCTCAATTCCTAAAGACAGCATGCTAACTTGAGTAGAAAACGCTATTAGAAGTCCTGACAATTACCATAATTTACATCCTTTTTAAATTCGCTTAGCACTTAAGTTGCTAAGCCTGCGGTCATACCACATAGTGCTAACTGTAGTTAATGGAGCAAGATGACCGTAATTCGTTATACGACAACGCTCGGCTTTTCTGTCTGACTTACAATAGCGATGTATTGACGAAGCTGTGCCAGTGTTATTTGTGTGTCTGTTATTTTGCTATTACACAGATTAGTGGCGTTTTTCCAAGCTTTACTTATACACACTGTTGTTTTAATTGTATAAACTATTATAAATAAAATAAAATTTTGTTACGATATTAAATCAAATGGTATAAACGCAGGGTACGAAATATTGCATTGCAACATAATTTTTGCTTGTTATTCTTTTAATAGTTAAATTATGAACTTTGACAATTACAAAGTTAATGCCAGAAAAATTAACGAAAAATAACTTCCTACATTCTTTGAGAAAAGAAGAAAGACGACGTGCCCCGAAAAATTCATTAAGATAGAGCAGTGGTGTTGGGGTTGTCACTTAAAGTAGTAAAATGGTGTTAGGAGATTGGATGTTGAAAAACAATTCCAATGGTTTTGCTCAATGGACCCTTGGTTTTTCATAAAATGTCAGCCAAGTGAGAATGACAGCGTAAAATAGTGCTTTTGATTAATGACAATTTGTACCAAAGCGATGCTTGGGTCACCAGTAGTCTGATATTAAATTCAAAGTGGGGAATTGTTTTACTTTGTTCTATTCAAATGACTTTAAAAAAGTAACATGCTGATTGCGGAGTTCTACGTAGGAAGATGCAGCAGTGCACATATTTTACATGTTTTTACCTAACTTTTAACGTAATTTTTGTGTTATACTCGTAAGAATATTTGATTTATTTATCTTGTAAGTGTCATGTATTTACACATGTACTCGTTTTAGCTTGAATGATTTATGTAAGACCCATAACAGATTTGGTTTATAAAACTGTAAAGAAAGACTTTTATCTCATAATATATATGAATTTATTCTAACGGGTAGTTACGTGTTAGGACAATTTGACGAATGAGATACATTTCGTAACTCACGCATTTTCAATTTCAAATACCGTCGTGTCCCCGCCTATTTCAGTACATTTTGGGCAAAATTTCATGCAAATTCAAATAGCTAGCGACAGCTGTTGTGCTTCGGTTTTCCAGTTTTCCATCAAAGTAAGCTTTGTTCTGTTACCTTGTAAAGATTCCTACTTCTACCGCTTCGTTTGGTGCCGCTTCTTTTAAGTGTTACAATTGTTCACCTCCAGAGGGACCTAGCATGTCGTTTTTCAATATTTACTTGCCTTACGGATTACGTCATGTCTTAACAACCAATTGGCCACGTCTGGTTCCGCTCTTAGTGACAAGCTGAGACATTTCGGTTGCAGCGAGCCGTCCAGGCGTAGGAATTCTTGCCTACGTGTGACTTGGCACTTGTGCAACAATGAGATTTCTGTAATTTAAGACAAAGTACACAAATGACGTGGACTTGCGCCCCCTTCTATCGCATCCGCGTCCTGGGGCATTCAGATTACGCCTTCAAGTTATAGCGTCGCAAGTTTGACTGTCATTGGTCCCAGCGATCGCGATCGCCTGGAGCCACCGGATCCCAATTGACATTAATTTTGTGCCTGTTTGAAGTCGTTGTCGTTGTGGCCGTTGAAGCCGTTGTTTTTGTACCCGTCGATTGGATTATTATTCATCCTCTGCAGCTGCGATCAGCAAGTGACAAATATAGTTCCTGGTGTGTTTCTTAAGTTCGGGGATAAATTGCTTACAGGGTGGTACTATGTGCAGTAGTTAAAGCCCCAAGCTTTTATCATCGTACTGTCCATTTTTGCAAACCAAGCCACTGGAGGATCTCCGATTACAAGGAAGGTTTGATGTGCCCATTATAAGAAGGGTGGTACATGCCGTTAAAAGTACCCCTTCAGAGATTGAAGAAGCCTGTCCCCGCTACGCATTTCTTTCACAAGGGTGCGGTCCGCTGTGAGACATCCCAGTTGCATTGTAGTTCAATAAAAAGCATCTCCGCACATTAAAACAGGTATTGTATATTTTCTGTCATGGCCTTATTTATACAATGATACGCCCTCACAAACATTGAGTGACGCATTTTTACTTTCCCATACCCATAGGTATAGGGAAGTATTGGAATCATGAAAATTTTGGAAATCGAGATTTTCACAGAAATATCCGTTTTGGGACTCTAGGAACCCAAAAAAGTGGTTTTTAAAAAATGTCTGTCTGTGTGTGGGTGTGTGTGTGGGTGTGTGTGTGTGTGGGTGGGTGACGCTCCTACAGCCGAAAGTATTGCTCCGATTTTTATGCGCTTTGGAATGCGGGGGTGTATCGAAAATTCATCGACAAAATAAGCTTTTCAAAAAAATCTGAAACCGGAAGCGGAAGTTACGCATGTTTTTTTGGTATCACTGTTTTCGTGATTAAAATTTTGAAAATTTTATCGCGGATAACGATAGAGGGTCATAAGACAAATCTGTTAGTTTTTTTCCGAACTCGTTAGGTTTAAAATGAAGGGCGCTAGGATTTTTTGAAAATTTTGAGTTTAACGCCCTATTACTCAAAAACGGATGAATCAATTCAATTGATTTTTGTTTTCTGAATAGTATATGAAGGCTAACATGAGGTGATATAAAAAGTGTTTTGAAAAATATTAAGGGGCCTAAATTACAAATTTTCAAAATTTTGGAAATTTTCTAAAAATCATTTCTCAAAAACTGCCCACAGGAATTTGTTTAAACTTCATACACTGATAGACCCCGAAAAGGGCTATCGATCTGTTTTTTAAAGAATCTCATGAATTATCTGTGGCGCCCTCTACGAAGCTTTGAAGTTTGAAAATTTAAACCCCTTTAATTAATAAACAAAACAAGATAGGTAGCTGGGGTTTTCACTGGATTGTTCAGTGCATAATGGAGCATATGAATATGCAAAAAAATATTACACTCGTGGATATATGTAAGCGCACCGGCCCCCTCCCCCCTCTATTTTTGAAAAATAATTTTTTTATTCTAACGGTTGTTATATTTTTGCGTCAAAGAATCTTTTTCCGCGAAAATAAAAAAATCGATTTTGTATGCCCTAGAAAATATAATTTCCAGGTACTTAGAAAATTTCACCTCGGTGCTACAGCCGTTTTGAATAAAATAACACATAAATAGCACAGTGGCGGCTTGTCCACTTGGCGCCATCTACAGAAGCTCGGTGGTCACGTTTTGAACTACACATCTTATAACATAAAATCGTAGCTCTCTTTGTTTGCGTGTAACTATGTTTGTTCGCTATCTCCTCCGAAGATACTGGACCGATTAAGTTGTACGATGGCTTAAAAGTTTGCTAATTTTCAGACTTATTTAATTAACTTCTCTAGGCAGCAGTATAATTTAATTAACTTCTCTAGGCAGCAGAGCGGAGCGCCTATCGCTGTCTAGTATTAGCTCGGGTGCGCGCATTATTTAAACAGGAGAGTGTGGTTGTGCGGTAAGCGTGCTGGCCTATCACGCGGCAGCCCCGAGTTCGATCCCGTCGATGCATCTTTTTTTTTAATTTATATTAATGAATCTCTCTTAATTTTGCGAACCGAAACGTAGTTCGGGTGACTCACTAGTTCTTTTATATTTACCCGCAATTTACGTGAAAGTGTAAACGCTTATCACGGTGAAGACGTGAGTCATCGAGTTGAAATTTTGATATGTTGTAAAGACTGTTGAATAAAGACGATATGAACAGTTTCCAGTATGGGAAAGTCCAGGGAGGTAGTCACGTCCACTTTTTGATCATTGTTCCGGTTATTTTTAAACCGGTGCGCTTGACCTGATTTCATTTGTAACCTGCGGTTATTTTTAGCCTCTATTGTTCAGTTTTGTTCCCAACTGTTATTTGAACCTCTTTGAATTATAAGCAGTTTAGCAGTTAACTAATTAAAAGTACTAACCCTATAGTTTTATTCAATGTTAAATATTTACATGCCTATTTAATGTTAATTTGATTCTAATTTTTATTGCTTTTTATTTGTGTTATTTGTGGTTGTTTATTTATATGTGTACTTTTCTTTGGTAAATTGTGTTTCTAAGGTGTCTCGGGAGGTGCCAACAGACCATCAAAAAGGTAGGTCCTAGGCTGGGACGTTTCACAAAATTGACACCGAAGTTAAGCAACTTTAGCTGGTTAACTTCCTCTTACAGAACTGTTGAAGTATATTTTCGTTTGATGAAGTGAAAGACCGATTTTAACCATAGTAGATTAATTGGTTATTCTATTGTGAGACCTTTCATTGTCGTAGTATCGCGTTTCGACTGTAACAAACTGTGTTCATATCGTAAAGTGGAATTTATCCTGTAACAAAAATGGTCCGGACTCTTCTCCGACTCTATTACTAATACTTTCGTTTACAACAATGGGCTATATTCAGAGTAATACAACATGTCGCTACGTGTAGAATATAAGTCTACATTTAAAATAAAGTGCATATAATTTCCGAATTATACTTCTCGATGAAACTTTTGACAGTTGCTAGATAATGTAAATGTAAACGACTGTATTAATTGCAAGTCGAATAAATAGAATACTTATCACCGGATTCGAAATATTTCTTCCATCGATACTAACCCAAACCAGAATTATTTTTCAAATTGATCCTAAATCTTGAATCTAATACTTTCAGGTATTCTGCATTTATTGCTAGTATAGTATTCATCCAGAACTTCAAATAAATGTAGGCACACCTAGTAACGAAGAGTTAGTAAAGGATATCCTGCATATGAAAAATGGAAAGGCCCCAGGAATATACCAACCCCCGGCCTCTAAGATATTCTTCGCCTCACGGAGCTCATATACTCTTTAATCGTTAAAGATGGAATTTCCCTAAGAGACCGGAAAGGGGGAGTTATAATTAAGTAATCTAAGAAAAGGCATTTGAAAAACTGTAGAAACTGGAGGGGAATTAACCTTATGAGTGTTAAAAATAAAATATTTCACCGAATAATATTAAACCAGATACATTATATTGCATATATGTGACACCAGACAGTGGGCTACGAAGAAAACAGATCAGTTTTATTCATTCCTGGATCGATAATAGGTATTAATAGGCTCAGAGTTATGATGGAACATTCGTTATAATATAGAACACCACTGCATTTATTATGAACAAGCATTCGACTCGATTGATAGAGAATGTATTTGAGGGGAAAAAACAGAGGAATCTAATTGATTAAAGCAGGTTACTTGAATTACTAATGTAGAGTACTACACGAGTAGAAATTATCTATTTTCAGCCGAAACAGAAGTAGAATATGGTTGTATTTTGCCCCGCTGCTTTTCATGGTCATCTTGGATCATGTTTTAACAAACACGGTTAAATCCAAAAGAGGAGGTGGGGGTGCAACAAAGCAACTAGAGAACTTGGTATACGCCGACAATATTTATCTGCTAACTCAAAATATAATAAAAAAGGGCAAGCAATATTAAACGGTCTCAAAACTGAATCCAGAAATATCCTGAAAATAAATAGAGAAAAAATTTGGATATCGAATCTGTCGACACAAAGAATTTAATTTTATATAGAAATCCAGTGGAAGAAGTACACACATTTACGTATCAGGGTAGTATAGTGTCAAAATATGGGGAATCACTACAGGACGCCGAACAGAAGATTAACATATTAAAAGTAGCTTTCTCCTGCATGTGCAATGTGTGGCGGGTAAAAGACATCAACGTGCAAACAAAGAATAAACCAATGCTACTATATGGTTGTGAAATAAGTCATTTGTAAATAGATGGTCTCAGATACATTTTGAGGGTCTGGTGACCAGAAAGGATATCAAACCCAAAGATTTAGAGAAAAAAGTATGGTTCCCTAAGACGTACCATACACTAACGGAAAATAGAAAAGAACCATGCCACGCAGTACTAGAATGGAATTTCCAATAAAAGAGAAAGATGGCGTGCCCAAGGGTAACATAGAACAGAACATTTTTTATAGACGAAAAAAAACTATTTCACAAGTGGTTCTGATCGTCGAGAACAGAAAAAGATGGGAGGCTTTCATGAACGTCCCATGTCCTTTAATTTCTTGAATTCACCCCATCCAGCCATTAGTGGAGTCTTGTATTGAGAGGAACTCGCTGACTAGATGACATCCCCTGACAGCCCTCTGAAATAAAGTAGTAAAGCCAATGGTAAATAAGATCTAGCAGCTGTTCTAAATTATTTGTTAGGTGTTTTCTCCGCAGTCCGTTCGCAGAAACGATCATGGAGCTTTCAAATATGTTTCACCTCAGTGACTAGATTTTGGTATTTGGTTATATTTTCCCGTTCAGCCCTGATAAGAGTATGTGTAAGTGGGACCGCTATATCAACAACAGCTGCCCGTTTGTTTATTTTTTCAGTAAGGAGAAGATCGGGCCGGTTATGGTCAACCTGTTTATCTGTTATAACCGGATGATCCCTTCATCGGATTCGAGAACAGAGAGAGCTAAGTACTTGTAGTATGGCTCAGCTCTATTAACTAATTTATATCTCAGGGCAAGATGTCGGTGCACAATTTTGGCAACGTGATTATTATGGAAGTGATAATTTATATTTATATTTCATCGTTCAATTGAAGTTCTTCAAGTACTGTTTCCATACTGTTACTGCATTTACTAGGTAGTTTTTGCATTTATTTTCCGTTTACTTTGCTGTTTTTTTAAATAATTACTTAGAATCAACTTCAAATACAATCTTTGGATACGTCATACCAGTTAGGCATATTCATGAAAAAAGTGGACCCACCGGAAAAAAGCAACAATCTCTTTTACACATTACCCATACTCTAAGCATTGGATTTGGAGTAGGATACATTTCATCCTGCCATCTTTAAAAATGCCGGCCAAAAACAGCAAAGAGCTGTAAATTTCCTACAAAAAAAGATTCTTAACAATGTTTATACGATTACCTGTGTTTGTACTTTTATAGTATTTATGCTACGGTAGATATTCACAAACAAAATATGAAACCACTTATAGTGGCATTATTTACTGCCAATTGTAAAAACACTTTTCGTTGAAAATTGCATCAAACTGGATGTTACATAATTATATAGAAGTACTACTGACATGGCTGCTCTTGACACAGTTGCAATTGCACAGTTTTGTACACATCTAGTCTCTATTTGTACATACACATCTTGCAAAATATTCATTTTCACTCACGAGCTCGTTGCAGGTTGTCAACGTAATAGGTAATGTATTCGAAGCAGGAACCCATGATTGAGTCTCTCCATTAAGAATCCAGCCCCAAATTTTTGCAGTAGGTGAATGTTGCTGACTTTAGTCAGTTGTGCACCAAGTGTGAGGTGTTGGGTGAGTTGGGTGAGCGTTGTGTGTACTTTAACTGATAAATTTAGCTTGGGGGTGTCAAATGTTGACCGTGCAATGGGTATGACTTTCTTCAAAAGTTTGAGAACACGTTTCAACCAACTCTTTTTTTCTTTTACTTAGTATAGAGTTGTTCAATTCTTAATTGTGATCAATCTTCAAAATCTAGGGGCCATTTTCAAAACTGCTTTAGAAATAGTAGTAATTGTTTGTATCATCAACAGGAATACAAATGTCGAATTGCTTTTCTCCAAATTAGATGATGTGGGAAATTGAAAAAGACTAATGCTTGTATTATGGAATAATCCCATCTAGTGCTAGAAATATTGCGATCTAAAGCACCAACTGTAAAAATTTCACGGTGTGGCGTAGCTCAACAGAAACTATGACTTCGATTTGTTTGAAGCCTTCACAGATCGAAGTTGCAAGTTGGCTCTCAACTGGAGGAACTGTGTCATGACTAATGCAACGACCCAATTCATTTAACTGCTTAACAAGTGGTTTTGAGCTCGTTTCTGTGTGGATGTTAAGGCCAATGTAACAGTGATTCCTGACTCTTGATCCGATAGATCAGAATTATATAATAGGATACTGATCAGGGTTTTGAGATTAGGTGGAAGTGAGTCCTGTTGACAACCAGAAGAAAAATTGCCATTAAGTGTAAAACGTGGGTTAGTATCTTTTTACACATAATCTTTGCGGCTTAATCAAACTCGAGTGTGTAACTTTATTCTTGTGAGTCTGGAAAGTGTCCCAAAAGACTTGGTCTTTTAGACGATTTTTATATAATGGGTGTTTTTTTAGAGGGATACAACTTTAAATTGAAATAAAACACAGAAAGATGTTTTTAATATCCATGAAATTGGCTTTATCTGAAAGATAATTTTATGACAATTATGTTTGAATATGATTTCGGACATGCGACGGCCGCGGCTGGCGTGTACATGACGTAATCTGTAGGTCCAATTTTCACACACTCTTCGCAGTAAATCAGGCTGGGCTTTAAGCCCATGAATACAGTGTAGCTGTTTTTTTGCCGATATTTTTTAAGATGGCCGCCATGTGGGTGGTGGGGGAGGTGGATCCTTTTAAAGGTTAGGGTATGGGTAGTTTGTAAAAAAATGTTGTTTTGGTGTAAATCTGCCTAACTGTACCATTCAGCCAACTTTATTTTCTGGTTTTATTATGTTTTTCTTATATTCAAAATTATTTTTTTATCTACCGATATTTTTTTTTCAGCCTACAATGTGGTATATCTTGAATCTGCTCGAAGGTAAATTGTATACTAAGTAATTCTGTGTACTTTTGTCTTCTTTCGGTTTAATCATTCATAATGAGTGTAAAAAACTTTGGCATTTTGTTAGGGAGGTCATTATAAGTGAAAAAAAGTTATAATTATGAACCTAGGTTCTATTTCAGTTCGTTACAGAACTATAAGAGATCAACGTTCTAAAAGTAAGTAGTAAATCCATACATCTAGTTACCATTAACAAAGCAAAATACAGTCCATTCTTGAAAAAGTCAAAGTTATTATTTGACAATTAGTTGTTTGCTGTAAAGGAATGCAGTTAATAATTCATTTTGAGTACTTGTTATACATCGTACACTCTCTTTTGTCTTTATATTAAATCGTCATTAGAAGTCCCTAGCAGACGTTTTCTTTTGGTTTAAATGTAACTAGATGCAAAGTTTACCTATTTGCTACTACACTAATAAAACTTTGATCTGTTGTAATTGTGTAACTAATTGGAATATGACCCATGTTCATACGACACTTTTTGCTCAAAATGACTTCCACAACAAGCTGTCAAACTTTGTTACACACATTATAAATCACCCTGTATAAACCAATTTCAATTTTGTCATTTTTTTCAGATCCTGTGAGGTACCTAATAGCAATGTGTAGCTAAATTGTTTTTAAAATTTATTGCAGCTGTCCCCAGTCTAATAATTATTCTGACACAAAAAGATAATTGGTAGATATTTAGATATAAAATTCTAAACTGACAAAATTAAAAAGAAAACTTTTATAGAACCATGAAGAATGTAGAGAAAGTTTTAATTACAGTTTTACTAAAGAACAAACTCTCTTAGACGGGAACGATAAATCTTTAATGTAAACAAATTTTGGCAAGAAAAGCCACATCCCATTATACTTAATCTACTCTAAACTGTTGCCTGTTTAATTTTCATATGTGTTTACGTACTGAGGTCATTAGTATTCCTTATACGCCTTCAAGTTTCAAGTGTCAAGTACGACACCTTGTGGAAGTGCTTACAGCAGTGCGTGTTCATTTCGAGTTAATCTTGGAAATCTCATGAACAGTTGCGAGGTTTTAAGAAAAGCACTTGGTTTTTACCTAACGTAAACTTTAATTAGAGGTTAAAGCCATTACTGGTTTTCTGTTTAGTAGGGTAGCACAATTACATTTGCAACTGGTAACCGTTAGAATACACACCAGCCATATTTTCTTATTCTTTGAATCGAAAAAATTGTATCAGAAATAAAACGGTTCACTCATAAAACACTAAATATATGTATTTTATTAATTACTTGTATTGATTTGTTTCACTAATTGCCTACAAAAATATATCAATTTATATGTATCAGTACTTAATTTAAATAACCCCAAACTTTAATTGTATTAATATAGCCTAAATTGGCTCGTTCAAATTTAATAAAACTGAACTTGATTCCTTTGCTATGGTATTCTTAATTTTAATTTCAAGTAACGGCCTTTAATAAAGGTTATTAGAGGCCCCAGAACTTCACTTGCACAAAGATGTTATTAATTAGCAGATTTAATATTTAGCAGGGTCTTGTTTAATATCCACTGAAATGAAATTAATTTACGATAATAATTTAAAAAGTGGAATGGAACTCAGAGGGGTGTTCTCATAAGATTTGCTTTAAGGAAGCCTTATAAAATGACTAATAGATAGCACCAGAAAGTAAATGTTTGTGTGTAATTACATTTAATTGAGCTATATTAAACGACTCTGAGATATCACAAAGTTCAAAATTGAAGAGTAGGAGTATTGGATTTGAACCTACGGGAATGGGGATGCTTCTCCAACAGTCTATTAGTAAGTTATTTCTATTAAACATTGTTTCCTTTCAAACAAGGTATTGTCAAAAATAATTGAAAGAATATAGCTATATAAACATATTTAATATTTTGAAACAGTTCAGTCTTAACAAAAAATAAAAATCTGGGCACTACACTCACTGGGTGAGTTTGGCCTAGTATTAGATGATTATTTTACAAAATAATATGAATCATCAAATCCGTTAAAATTATTAAAATTTCGAAGGAAGCACAAAGTTGATCAATTGTGACGAAGAAGATTCACATATAATATATTGCTATTGTATTGTATTCGCCAGTAGTTCTGTTTGATCCTGAGTTGTGTTTTAAAATAATCAAATAAATCTAAAAAAACAGAATTTGTTACAATTTAGTCATTAAGAATAATAATATTACCTAATACGAGGAACTTGTTTAGTAAAATGATGGTTTGTATGTCACGATAAGAGTTAAATGGAATTTGGTGAATATGAACAACTTAAATTTGGAGCAGATTGCAATTGTGGCACTAGTATTTGAAGAGAAATATTTGGATCAAAACAAAAAATGTTTTTACAATCAGTAAAGATGAATAAGCAAATGTAATAATAAATTATCTATAAGTTTAAGAATAACGTGGGTATTACAATAAATGGAACATATGTGCCATATACTAACACAGCAAAGTATCTAGGGATGAAACTGGATGCGAAGCTGAGGTGGAAGGAACACATTAAAATAAAAGAAAAGAGCCAGATGCAAAATATTGTATTGTATTGGTTGATTGCAAGAACTGCAGAAAGTCACAATTATAATACATAATAAATTGCTTATACAAGCAAGTTTTGAAACCGATATGGACCTATGGCATACAGGTTAGAGGATGTGCCAAACCAACTAACTTAGGCAAAAATTTCAAAGTAAGGTACTCCGGAATATCGTGGATACACCATAGTATGTCCGAAATGCAGACTTGCACAGAGACCTTAAGATCGAGACCGTTAAAGAAGGTGTTTACGAGCAAGGAAACGTGAAGCCATAGAAATAGAAAAACATCCAAATAATATCAACAGGGAAGATGGCTTTAAACTTAGTAAAACGTGGACCCCTGTGATACACGATCTAAAGCATTACAACCACTGTGCGTCATACGGCCACGCCCCACGGATTACATTGCACTCGGATGACCAACCAGCGTTACGCCACTCCGCACGCCTGGCACAGAGGACTATAAATAGCTCCACACCGACCTTCGGTTCTTAGTGCGACTTTTACTCTGATGATGCAAGCTGCAAGGTCTTGCGAAACGTTAGTGAATATGGATGCACAAACAGCAAAACGGCCAAATCTGCCTAAGTATCCTCGTTCTCAAGATACTCAAACAACACGAGCCACCAAAGAGCATGGCCATCGAGCGGGTTTTTGCTCGACTTCACAAGGTGCAAGGCACATTAAGCCAGAAAATGCTGGGTGTTCATATAAAAATACTACGCGGTCTAAGCCGAAATTCTATGCTAAGGAGAATAATTTCTTTAATATTTTAGAAAATTAGTAATTATATCAATAACCAATTTTTTTAAATTTAAGTTGTTAAGTCGTTAAGTTGTTCGGTGTTTTGCTCATGCAAATAGAAATTGTAATGTTATTGTAAAGGTATTTATATTTCTACTCGTTCATGCATGTTAACATCTGAATCACGCCATAAAGCGTGTTTTACAGGTTCATTGTTCCGTTAACAAGCAGCAATTTCAAGAGAATAAGAGAATCTGAAAATGTAAAAAGTAAGCGTCTGAATGCGTCGATAATTACGAGAATAGATTGTTGTAATGTAATAAAATGTAAATGCCATTCATTTAAAATATTGCATATAAGCATTTTCATTTACTTATGAAATGGACAGTGGTGAGAGTAAATACGTTTTTTAAATACGTATAGGTATTATTTCTATTTTACTCTTTTGTTCATTACATAATACCGTAATGTTAGATCTCGTGAACTTAAAACATTAAACTTATGACAAAAAACGAGAAATGCACTAACCTCAATATATGAAACCCTACTTTCCAGATCATAGCGTTAACAGGATAAGTTTTATAATCACTGTCAGTTTAACAAATTATTATTTTCTTCTCACATTAGCATTCTTTTCAACAAACAACTTTTCCGTTATCAATCACAACGGTTAATGTTACTAAGAAGATTTAAAATGTGGTTACCACAATATTGACGTTTTTAAAGGCCTGAGTGACGTCTGCGTAATTTGTAATTTGCTGTGCGAGTGAAAGCTGAGTATCTGCGAAATTGTGATCCAAGACGCCGCTGTCATTAAAGTTATGATAACCCCAAACCAACGACCTATAACATATGCTCAATCACACTTGAGTGAATCTTTTACAAATTTCCGTTCGGATCTATTTTGAGCTAGATATTTGCGCCAGACGCCTATTTAAACGGGGAATTTCCTTAGAAAAATACTTCTGCTTGAACAACTGTGTCATATCTTTTTTCGCCCGGTATAATGATAAAATATTTCGAGAACATGCCTCTTGTGAGGAGTATTGTACTTGACCGATTCTGCGCTTTTATTTTTAGACTGCAATAATGAAACTTGTTGTCTCCGAGTCTGAGTGTATTTATTGAGATGCCCCAGAATTTGCTTTGCTTATTTTATGTGTAATATTAATATTACGTAATCGTGAAGTGAAGTTCATCGAAATTGGAGTGTTCATATGTGCAAACTGATTTTGTAGATGTAAATGTTTGAGAATGAACCATACTCGCAAAAGTGGTGGTCTAAAAAATTATTGGTGCTTTAACAGACTATTGTCTTAGTTGTTTGGTGTGGCTACTCATGTGTGAAACAACAATTTGGTTGTGTTAACGACTTATGACTGCATATTACTGCTTTTTAAGACAGTTGTTTCCATGCCATTTGACGCAAACTTCAATAGCAGCTAAATCTGAATGAGCGCTTAGGCACTAGTTCAAAAGCGAAGCATTTACAAATTTCGAACAGATTTAATGATACGCATTTTCAAGCAAATGCTCAGTGGTGTATGATGAATATTTTTTTAGAAGATCAAAATATAGTAAAGATTGTCGTCACTAACATCAACTGTCCTTTAACTTTGCAATTTCTGGGGTGATTGTAATGCATATTCTTTATATCGATAATGTTTGCAGTGCCTTTTGAAAAATAGGGTTAAAATCTCTCCAAGTTACCCTTATGTAATAGTTAATAGTGCGTAAGTAATTGAATAATTATTCCTCGCTCACTGTATTGTAATTTATATATTGCTTTAGCTCCAGTGTTATGCTATTATTTTATTTGATTTAAAATAGATAAATCCTTGTTATGATTAATTTATGTAAAAATATGCCCTCATTTAAATTATTTATCATTTAGGCTATTTATGTTACTAAGCTCCGGTAGAAAATTTACTCTTAAATCAGGTTAGGTTCAAGCTTTATAAAAATATAATTATTTGCATTTATTAACCTTTGTAATCGTCTTAATTGTTATTGATTATTAAAATGATTATATTTTATGGATTTTTGGTAATATAGGAATTATATCAAATGATACTTCTGTCAACTGTCAAAGTCAAATTATAAACATGAAAGGTTAGAAAAACTCATATTTTTACATTTAAGATCGTTTTTAATTCCTGATAAATGGTAAGTACTTCTTGTTAATATCTTATTCGCTCACTTTTATAACGTATTTGTGTTTATTTACATATATCTGTGATTAGTTTCACTTAAGTGCGTTGATCAGATATTCCTGTCCAGCCATGTACATACGGTCTGCTTATTGTGGTGCTCTAGAACGGCAGGTAAGTAATTCTCCTATCAACCATTTATAACAGCCGCTGTTACTAATTGCCTCATTTGTAGCTGCAACGATGATCCCAGCTCTGCGACTTGCTGCCCCGCAGGAACAGCCTCACTTAAATCTGCCACTAAGACCTCAGTCGGCAACCTAAACTGCCACGATGAACGGAATACGGATCCAAATTCACACAGCAACCCAAGAAACCAACTTTTCCTTTTCAAATCGCTATCAATGTCTTCAACTCTGTATCCAAATCAAGCTCCTGTGTAGATGTGTTTACCCCGATAGCGACTCCACTTCAATTCATCCAAATCAAACCAGAATACTTTAGATCAGCTCTCCTCCCACAACATCAAACAGCGGTTCCAACGCAGTCCGCTTCCAAATCATAGAGGAGTTTATGGGACCAAAGACCACCCTGCTTTTTGTATCTGTTCACCCTCTTGTTCCAACACCACTAACTGCAATTAATCGCTCAGTAGTTTCCAATATTATTATTTGTTTACTCTTCTTAAGTTAAGTTCAATAATTATTATTTTCTATTTATCACTTGTGCCCTTCTATAATATTTAAATTAGAAAATTAATTTTATTATGGGTTTATTTTAAATTTTTACTTATTACAAAATTTTACATGTACATTTTTCTAAATCAAAGATTCATTGTTATTTCTTAATTAAATTTCACCATAGTAATCTCTATTCATACATTTTTAAAAACTAACATAACTGGATTATTTACATTGCAAATTATTTAAATAATTTTGACATATCATGTGACTTTTTAAAATATTTATTTTACTTAAGCTTTTCACAGTTACTCAAACTATCTTATTGTTTGTTCTAATTGTTATCTAATATCAATTATGACTTACTCTCTGATATTACCAAATAATAATCTTTATTGCTCCAAATATCATATTTTAATTCATGTTACAACTTTTTTCTAAGAATATTAATTGCTTCACCGAATTTGAATTAAATCTGTATTTTATTAAATAAATTTAAAATAGTTATCCTGATCTTTTAGTATTAAATTCACAATTTATAAAATATCATGTTTTAACATTTGGGTACTCTATCATTACATAATTAATTTTGAGGTATGATATTTTAAATTAATTATTAATCTTGAGGTACCATATCATAACAATATATTTCTGTGAGACCCTTACCCAGGTGCTGCAGCGCATCAGGTAGGATGTGGTTGCTTTGATACTGTGCAATGATAGTCACGCTTCATTTGGTCAACTGCACAGGTGGAAATGTTTCCGCAAACTTTTGCAGGGATATGCAAAATTTATGAAACTGTTATAAATTTACATAAACTTTATACTTTTTATTTAAACGTTTGGTTTAGATCACCATTGCAGTTTTATTAATTTATTGTGTTACTATTAAATCTGTCCGGACTCTAATTATGGAATACATCTTATAATGTGATAGACTTCTGATTTAAATGCAAAAAAGGTTTAAGACAATTGTGAGTAGGTATAATAACTGTAAAATGTATTATAACTCGTTCATGACGTATTTTGAGAAATTAAATATTTTAACAAACAGTCAATATGGCTTTTGTAGCAATACAGATACCGCTAATGCTTGATCTAACAACATATTTACTTCATAGTTTAGATAACAACAAGCAAACCTTGACAGCATTTTTGGATCTCGTAAAGGTCTTGACGCTGATAACCATGAAGTTCTCTGTTGTAAACTTAACAGCATTGGAATTAGAGGAAAAGCAAACAGAAAGCAAACGTTTCGTTTGGTTTCGATATGAGTGATAAATTGGAGATCAAAGTGGGGGCTTCTTAATTTTATTCCTGTTCTATACTTTAGAATCAGTATCACTATCTACGTAAACAGTATTACTGAAATTTATGTTTATCAAACCAAACTGAGACTTTTCTAATATACTTTTAAAAAAAGTAAATGTTCGTTCTGTCATACTTACAACTTTCTACATCTGGAGATGCTACCTTGTTAGGACGGTTTAAAATTGCCCGCCGCCACTACAGTTTTAGGCCAGCGAAAAAGGCAATGGCAGTTCGCCGGGGTTCTACCTCAAACACCTCAGTCAACGTACAAAGCTAGCGCAAGGTTGTTGTGCCCCAGTGCATGGTTGAATGAGACTGTTCCGTGTAATGTAATAGCCATTTTGACAACCTTATAGGCCAATATTAGCGTTTTTCAACATTATCGGATTTAACTTTACCAAGGTACAGCCTGCTAGTCTGGAATTTTGCTTCTCGTCTTTCTGTTGTGGTCAAACTTTATTTCGCCCTCTGGTCGGATATTTGAAAAAATTGTATCGTTCTGCGGTCGTACTTTCCGCAGCGATCTCACAGAGTGACAGTATGAATCACCGCAACATTTCTTTATGCTAGTAGACTAAATCTGATTTGTCCACAGTCATCCGGTCCCGACACTTTCATTTTCCGAGCTCGGCTTTCGTAATTCAAGCCGTTGGGTCCAGCTATCAAGAATTCTTTACCTTAGCCCGAGTTTTGACTTCCGGAATTTTCATTCAGACCGCCACTCTAAACGGCTGTATTTCAAGTTAAGTTAGCTCTTAAGCGGCACATTCCCGCACCACGGATTTCTTTATATTACGCGACGTAACGTCTTGAGCCATGCTGTTTTGGAATCAATTTACGACAACGAAAGCTGCGATCGCGACGTGAAAATTTTCACGACAAGTGCCATAACACTTTTGCAAGTACTGTAGGTATACAGCCTTTCTTCAATAACAGCGCAACAATGATAAAAAAGGAATGTTTTAAAAAATTATTGGCGGAGTGCAATACAGATATTATTGCACTGAGTGTATTAAAGTGGCACTCGAAACGATGTATGAAACTGTACTTGATTGAACTGTAGAAAAACCAATTCTTTGTTTATGTAAGCCTACAAATGTTGTTATTTTTGTTTTTAAATGCTAGAGTTTTAAATAAATAAAAAAAGGGTATTTATAATTCGTTTTAGTGAGCATTACTTGCACACTTATTGGCTAAAATAATGCATGTAATGTATCTGTTATCAATTATAACATACGATTTAGTCTATATTGTCATTCTAAATTGCTTTCGATTAAGGGCTATTGAATGTGTCTGCTGGTAGTGCTGGTAAGCATGACATTACTAAATAAATAAATCAGAAAATACTGCGCTATCATCTGTTCTATTATCTACAGAGAGCAATATAGATTGGTTTAATTTGAAGATAATTTAATCAATAATTGATTTCGATTAGTTTAGTAGTAATCTTCATTTCAGGAATCTTTGTCTATGTGTTTACTCTGTTGGGACAATTTTATTTACAAAGTTGCTATTTTGTTAGAAGTACTGTAGCAAGTGTTACCGCTGAACGCTCTAATACGTAATAGCAATAGAATAACTTAACGATAATCTTGCAGCACTTCACTATAAGTCAGATAGCGAGCTGTGAATATCCAAAACAGTCCCGTACGCAATAGCAATAGCCGTGAACGTGCCAGATACGCTACTCCGGATGAAGAAGGCGGTTAACACTAAAATGATAAAAACCAAATACGAGTGCCACCAATTTATTTGTTTAACAATTTGCGAATCTAAGTTGGAAGATTTTCTTGTAAGATCTCAAAATTGCATATATCAGACGTAGGGTCATGGATAAGCTATAAGCTATTATTGCAAGAACAGAATATAAATGCGGCACAGTTAAAACAATATATTTACTTTTAATATATGCAAATAAATAATATACGAAGACCGTTATTAGTACCAAAATAACGTATTGAATCTATGATATTTATAGGTGATTGATTCAAGAAAACCCCATATTAAATTCGCAACGTATACTCGTTGCGTTCACAGTATAACGTATCTAATTTCAATTATAAGTTTAGCACAAAAAATATATAAGGCTCAAGGTACTTAGGAAATAGACATAAATTAATCATTTATCAATACCTCAATAAGTTCGGCATAGACAAGAACATTTCAATATCGTTTTCGTTTTCAAATTGAATTACGTCAATAGGCTTTGAATTGCGGTAAAATATGTATTTAAATTAAAATATCATTGCGGCTAATCTGTAGCATCCACTATTCTACGAAAATGAAGTTTAAAGGGCCGATGGCGCCACCACAAACTTCAATTACAATCTAGAAAGTTTGTGCATAGGTACATAAACCGCATCAAACAGAAAACACTAAAAATCCGCAAATATAAAAATCTAAATAGAGAAAGAAGCCTTGAAACAGTAGAACGCCATTAGCGAATAGAAGCACACATTTGGAAAACTTACTCTCGGTATAAATTGGCTCAACATTCTCTCCCCAGTCTTATGTAGCATAATTAGAAGGTGCAGACTAATAAAAATACAAAAATGGGTTAAAAAATGCATACGGACAAATGGCTTTCAATTGTTCAACGACGCAGGTGTATTTTCCTAAATTCTATCATACTAATTACTTAACTAGTTACTAAAAACATAAGGAGAGGGAAATACTAGCGGAGAAGCATAATTCACCAAATTTCAAATTCCCAAACTGGTCAGACGCTCTCGATGAATTGCTTTTAACTAGTTCCCGTTCCCTTGACAATTAAAACAAAACCGATCAGTCGGTCCTGAGTTACTAAACTACAGTGCCAATATTCACGGTAACCAAACTCACAATTTTGCGAAGCAGATTATGCAATACGCCAAAACACAGCAAAAACGTTTGAAACGCTCTTTTATGCGACATATTACACGCAGATTCGCTCAACTAAGGCAAACAAGGTAATATCAGGAATGAAATGTCAAATAAATTCACGCACGTGGTACGAGAAACACTGTGTACTGCAATCTGCTTCACCAACGGCAACAACCTTCAAAACGTCAAAAGACACTCAATCTGACAGGTACAGGTTGGGCTGCCAATTCTGATTAGTCAACAAATAATTGATTATCAAACAGTTAAGTATGTAAATTACCTGGGCTAATTAAACAAACCTGCTTCTTTCAGAGGGCCCTGTCGGAGCTAGAAAATATCATACAACACGAGTCATATTCATTTTTATAGTAAATAAATTTAGTTAAATTTTTATATTAGCACTAGTGTCAATATAAAATCTCATATTGTAACTAGTGCTAATACATGCATCATTTTGAAGTTGAAAACGTCAACAAAATGTCATTATACGAGGTCAAAATTACATAAAAATGTTTTTTATATCCCATAAGCATTGATTCAGAAAATTGACGCTAACATCAAGTGGAAGCTGGAGAATCCCAGAAATAGAAAAACATATAAAGCTATCTGCTAAAAGAGGTGCGTGAATGTTACTATTAATAGATTTAGCAAGCGTATATTGGACTTCGTTACTTTCATATCAACATTCAGTTTTATTTTATCTAACTATTCAAAACTATCGAAGTTAAAATAATAAAAATAAAGGCAAACACCAGAAATTGATGTAACCTAAATGTTTATTTACAATATGTTCAACTCTTCATGATACTCAAAAGGGTTAAAACGAATCTGCAATATTCTGTAGATCTTAAACTAGCCTTAGGATTATTAGTTTAACTTAGGCAGTTTTAAATATTGTAAAAACTAATTTTATAAGTAATGAAATACAAACTCTAAGATTTTTACCCTCAATTCTGTCTCGATCACACTTAACTCAACTACCAAGTGACTTAAAATAAAGGTACACCGATAGCGCAAAACGGGAGACAATCGCATAGAGATCTAAATTGTTTGGAACTCGTAACCACGCGGATGGTACCATGCGGTCAAGATCAATTGCACACTTTAATTTGTGTGTTTTAGCGTTAATGAATAGTTTTTAGTTTGCTCCAGTAGTCCCTCGAATAGGTATTAATTCTAAACGTTGAGAAACGTGATAATTCCCGACCTGAACGGACTAAAAGCGCTAACAAAACTGCCGCTCTAGTATATAATACATATAAAGAAAACAAAACTAATTAACTAAAACTCAAACGTACAAGGTAAACACATCGTGGCGACAGATTTCTTAAATTCCGTGTACCATGAGCGAGGAATTTGCTGTAAATAAAAACGCTACCAGTATCACAGAAACTACACTGATTGATATTTTGAGTTTGAGAACTCATATGACTCTAAACACGCGAGCTTTAGACGACGAAGTTACCTGTTGATGTATAACAGAACAGCGTCGTCAGAGAAGTTATGCAGGGTGGTAGGCTTGGGGATGCTGCTGGAATGATGTCCAAGCAAATACGCAAAGGAAAGTGCGGCAGGCTATTCTCCAGTTATCTCAAGAGGGAGTGTTTTCAGTTCTCGGAGGCAGTTAGAGTTGCTGGGAGGGGGGGGGGGGGGTCAGAAGGTTCAGAACTATGTAGGAGTTGGTGCTCTAGGTACTATAGAAGGCGACATCAGAGCCCAAGAGGGTACATATGCAGAGCATGCAATGACGAGCCACCCCCTGAAAAAGGCCTAAAATAACACAACATCGAAATCGATGTTTAAAACGCAACGACAGAAATGTATTAAAGTTGGAACGTGGCCAAACGTAGATGATTTCGCAGAAATAATTCCTTATCCTAGTATACCCAGCTTTATTTCAGCAATCTCACATGCAATTTCGGAATTATAAAATTCACAAACCAAATCCAGATAACATCCACAGCCCCAGAAAGAACAATCTCACGAAATCGGTGCCATACAATGGCCGCCAGAAATCATACTAGCAATCTATTTTGAGAATTTTGTGGAATCCCCTAAAGCTCAAGGGTTTTCAAAATAGCCAGAAATGAACAAAAAATAGGGTATGTAACGAAACATACAGTCAGGAATTGCGGGTCGCTTGAGACATTTCCTGAACTTGTAATTAGTCGCGTCAATAAAGCCTTTTTCTCGGAAGTCCTCAGAAACAGCTCCGATTTTGATGATTTTTTTTTAAATTTTGTTTTTTATATTATTTGAAATCAGAAACCTTTTGGAGCGGTGACGAAATGATTTATATTGTTTAAACAATATGTATGATAATTATGTAGAATTTTTTTTTTATACCATATCCATTGAAAATGAGGAAAAAAGAGATATTTATCATGTGTTTATTAGTTATTAGTATGAAGCTGTTGTGTTCTGACAACTATTCTCGACAAGTATGATGACGCGAGGAGCCCACGTGTAGTTTGCTGGAGAACAAGTAAACCTTTTGCTCAGAGGAACTAAGAGAATGTATAGCTATATCTCTACAAAGCGTTGTTCCAATGGTGTAAGGAAACGCCAACACAAATTGAAACGTATGACAAACAAAAACGACAGATAAAAATTGTGTTATTAAACATAATAGTTATTTGTATATTAAGAAATTAAAATTTTTTCGCGAAGGAAGAAGATTAAGTCCTAAGCCCGTAGGACGAGGTAGGTGTAGCCTATGTAATAAATAAGAATATTAGACAACCAAAGTCAGTTTAAGTTAAGGTTGCTTTAAACATTAAATTTTTAGTTATCTCAATCCCAGTGTCAGATATTTTTTAAAAACAATTAAATCTCTCGTAGAAAAATCGTAGCTCCAAAACCACATGAAACTACATGAAAATCTTATTCATGATAGGGGTTACACTGCTGTCTCTATTTTGTGTAAATTGACTATATTTTGAAAAAAAAGGAATTGCACCGTTACTGACAATACAGACGTTGTATTAATATGTTGAAATAGTTCCTTGTCTATACGTAAGCAGATGCAGAAGACACAGTGTATGCCTTAAATAAGTCGATGCCGCTAAATATATAGCGAAAGGCGACTATGCATGCGTTACGAGTTTTAAATGAAACATTTAAATTCAAAGTATAAAGGTGTTCTTTGAAATACGAAATTCTTATTTTTTATGAGGTTATTAAAGTTGTACTACAGAGTTTATGAAACACATTCTTAAAACCTTTAAAGCATAAATAGTATCAGAAATTAAGTACAAACGATGTATAAAGTTATGTGGCAACCCATAATACAATATTTATTGTGATTAAAACCCCGTTATCAACTAAATTGCAGTCCCACGTTGGCTAGACGATAAAATATGCTGTGAAAGCCCCGGATTTAATATTTTAATGCAAAATACCTTCTGTACGATATTTCGACTAATGACTATAGAAGATAGCACCACGCAGCTGCTCTTAAGTGGCCTCGTCAAAGCATGTCAGTTAAATCATATGCTAATTAATCAAACAAAAATCGAACATTTTCTACTTTATGTTAGCGGTGATTATATTAGCACAATCCCCATAGCGTCCGGGTGCATCTGCAGAAAATGGCCGCTTGTGTTGATATTTGTCCCAGGAAAATTGAAGCCCAGGGAAAGGGTTGCTGCAACACTTTGGTGCAAGATACCACCAAAACCCTCTGGTATGCTGTGTTGGGACATGATAAATCTGCTTTGCTTGTTGTTTGCCTACGCCTTATCAACTTTCAGAACATTTTTAATTGCAACGGTGTGCGATTGGGCTTACTCTTGTTTATTATTTTTCAGATTAACACCGAACCACTACGTTTCGTAGACCACTATAATTTACTTGTATGTGTCAACTTACTTGCCTTTGTACAGTAACGTAGGGTTGCCTCGTCGTTGAGTTACAATTGGCTGCTATTTGCTTAGTCTACTAGATGTGATATAAATCCTATTCATTTGTGCAGGACCTGTCATCTTTCAGTTATAAACAAACACAAACAATTTTCTAGTTGGACATTATTGTACACTCTGATTTGTTTATTGGAGCAACAAATTAAATAGCAAGAGCAAAATGACAATTGTTTTAAGTTACAGTCTCCAAAAGTTTTATGGAGACGGTTTTTGTTTCTAACAATTAATCCGATTGGTCAAACAAAATATGGCCCGACAAATTTTAACCAATAAGATAGAAAACTGAAAAGTAATTAAAAACTAATAACTACATATAACTTAATTAATGTTACTTAACTAAACAAATAAATTACACCATTAGTTTTCTAGCATAATAAGGAACATTTCGACACTTCACTCTACATAAGCCCGAAAATATTGCAATTTATTCTCTTATGTTTAACGTACACTTATAACTAATCCAATTTAAGCTACTGTAATATTAAATCGAGTTTATTTTCTAGCTTTATGTAGATTTATATGAGATTTATATTAGAAATGCATGAATTACAATTATTTACAAATATGACTGCTGGAAAACATTGTTATTTTACTATTATTGACATAAAACTCTTTTTAGGCTTACTATAACATTAAACTCGTCTTGTAAGCTTCAAGTTCCCCATCTATGTATTTTTCTATCCTGCAAAACATTTATAATCTGAAGTTTAACGATAGTTTATTTTAGGCACTGAGTTGTAGTGCTTAGGCTATTATGATATTCCAAAGAACATAGAAAAGCCAGGGACCAGCTACAGAGCTTTGAATACCACTCAAGGACTACATGTAAATGAATTTCCATCCCATTCTGATGTGATATGGCTAGGGAATCTTAAATTGTAAACTATGTCATGTGAACATTAATTTTTATGTTTTAATGTATTATTAGGTATTATTATTACTAAAAATCTTCTAACTTACTTTCAATATGTACCGTTACTAACATTACTAATAAATCATTTCTTTATGAACGATTTAACGTTAAAGTCACGTAAGCCCCCTTACAGCTTTCTCTTATTGCGCATTAATTTCTCATTTAAATCCTAATAAAACACATGAGCAGTAAAGATGTTTACAATCCACTTTAATAGCTGTAATAGCTAGAACCTTAAGCGTTGCAATGGGAATTTCTGTTTATCTTAAAGTTATTGATAATTAAAGCCCTTTGTAAATAAAAAATTGTGTTATTTTGCGGGTTCCATACAAAAGTAATAACTTCTCTCATGTGTAAGACGTAACCATTTTGGTCTGTAACTAAAGCGTTATATACAGGATGAGTCTAAAGTACGGAATAACGGTTATCATCAAAAAATAAATGTAGGATACACATTGGTGCAATGATTATTTTTTCACGTGATGCATTTGTCTGATGAGGTCATCAGTTTTTAAAATCAAAGTCTGCATTTGATGTTCATAATTTAGTAGATCTAGTAATTGTCTTTTCAACTCTCAATTTTTTTAAAGATTATTGTTTATTTTCAGTTTTAACTAGATTAACTATTTTACTGTGTAACACGTATTCGAAATTATATACTACTTGTTAAAAAGAAGAAACGAAAAACATTGATAGGTGCATAATATCACAACTAAAACATAATAATAAACTGTAGTCAAAGTCGGCTGCTTTTACGGTATGTGCATCGAGTTAAAGAGATATAAAACGTTTTGTTGACGTTTTATCAAGATTATTATGGTTGCTCTGTCAGTAACTGGCTAATAAAATATCCATACTACATGTCGTAATAGCAAATATGTAGTCGCTTTTGATGTTCATGGAACGTGAAGAACAGTTATAAAACAGAATAATTTACTATGCCAGAACAGGAAATCAAGTAACTTTATATTTACATCGGATTGTTACTAAGCTCTTCTGATCATTGCAGCTGTTGATGCATGTTTCAGAGCTTTACAAACATTTTTATCATTTGTAGAAAATAAACTAACCTAAAACTAGTGAATAACAGGGTGAAGTAAAACTTTCCAGCTAAATGCCGTATTTGTATGCATCCTGCTTTCCAGGTTATTATCCTAAGAGGGATTCACGAATATCATATGAGAGCAGGAGTCCTAAGGGCGCCAGCGGTCTTCGCAACAACACTACGAACGACGTGTGTCAGCCTGGTTAGCTCTATAAGCAATATCACAGACGAGACCAAAGGGTGGTGATTCAGAGCGACTATTTTTCAAAGGTTAGCTGTCACGTTCGCAAACATTTTTTAGAAATAACCGCAAAAAGGCAGAGAATAAAGTCTTTCAACAAGGAAAAATCGGAATTTGTCTCGCATTTATTGCAGGAAGAGTTGTGCTCGAGATTCTAAATCTACTGAGTTTATTTATAGATTTCCTCCAAGTGCGTTTGACAAGGAATTATCGAATTCGTAAATGCAGTAAGGAAAGAGGAAAATTGTACTGGTAATGACATTTTATAACACCGTAGGGAGATAACATGCGTGGTTATTTTAAATTGCTAATAGTTTTATTTAATTTAAAAGAAAATCGTACGACACTCATTAAAGACCAATAGAAAAATTAGTTCACGAGCCGTAACCCTGACAACAACAAAATTTCTTGGCCATTTTTCGTAGGTAGACCAACCTATCTGTAAGGGTTTCTGTCGTTACGATTTTCTTACCGAATCTGCATTCGAGCATTAATTCATATCCGGAAATGATTTTTTGTGCATTCCAACAACGTCCTAATTTGCCCTTGCATCCCGCTCGGGCAAATTAATACGACGTTGTTGGATCGCACTCAAAAAAAATTCCGGAAATAATTAATGCTCTTGTGAGATTATATGTGAAAATGTATTTCTTTGTTGACTGTTATACTAGTAAGGACCTTGTCAACCGTTGAACTACGAGAAACGTGCTCGCCCCCAGTAAACGCTTCTTTAAGGTAAACGGTTCATTAGGGTCGCCTTGTGATTCGAATCTTACGTAAGCATTTGTAAGTCTTCATAGTTTTTATAGAAAGTTGGAACTGGAGTTTCGCGACATGATTGAAGCAGTCACACCTGTTCGTTTCATTTCACTAAGGATTCTTCAATTATTAGAAAAATCTATTCTTTTGAGAAGTTTTGCCCAATATTTTTTGTTTAAAAATCTGTCATTTTGACAATTTGAGAATAAGGTAATGATTTTTAAATATATGAGTTTGATATAGGTAAAATAGGAATCATTATAAACCTTGATAGTGTTATTCTGCTACGATGTTTTACTACTGTAATTTGGTAATAGAACTAAATATTGGATTTTCATTCGTTTCTTGAAAAAGCGGTAAAAGCAAGAAGAATGAAATATTTGTTTAGAAGAAAAAGAAAATATTGCTCTATACTATTATAGCATGGATACCTTAATTCTAAAAATAATTAAATATAATAACTTTTTTCCACGACTAGTAAATAACACACTCATTAATAAGTAATATGAATGATTATTTACAGGTGTTAAAGAATTGTTCATTACCCAACAGTATGTAACCAATCACAAAATAGAATCTTTACTACTCAATAGCTGAGTAATTAATCACAAGCGTGTATGTTAAACATTAGACAATTAAGCGAGTGATCATGGAAATAAACAAACTTCTCAAAATCATATATGTCATAAATGGTGTTAAGTTAATTTATATTTGTAAAGCCGCTTGTGAAAATTAGGTGGCTTACGTTCATGATGAGCTAAGCCAGCCCTGTCAGATATTACTGTAAAATTCGATTCATGATAGAAGTTTAAAAGCATGACGCCAGTCTGTTGCAAAATGTAACGTCCCTCGTCGCAGACCGCTGACGAATCATCGGGTGAGCCCCTCCCAAATATGTGGGCCTCTTCCGTTGCCATTAACAACGTCTGCATAACTCCAGGGGGTGTTACCTTTTACTGCAGTTATACCCTACGAGAGAGAATTCTAGAAGCCGGTGAGCTGCAAATCTGGCTTTTTGGCCAGCAGTCGAGTATTACCATCCCAGCGAACATGCAATGTTGTAGTGAGGCGGATTGGTGATTTACTGAAGTTTGTGTCGAGATGAAGATTGCCGCAAGTGGTAACGCCGTTTTGATTCTTAACTGTGGTGTTTTTTTGCGAGGATAACAATAATGATCGCAGGACATCTCGATTGAATTCGGATTTATAAAGTTGTGCTATGGAAATAAACATTTGGATTTCGGGCTTTTGTTACCGTCTAGTTTTCGTATCGCTGGCCCCAAATATCGATTTTGTACCGATCAGAATGCCACACGTCTGCGAAGTCCATCCATATGGCTGGGAACTTCCACGCCGTCCAGGTGCATCTTCTCGTCACTTAAAATCATGTCCCGTTGACCTGAAATGATGCATTTCTTCTCGATTACTCTACGTTGCAATCCAACTGCTGGACACTGCCTTTTTCTCCATGACTTGAAGTATCGTAACACGTTCTGCAGTTCGAGTATATTAAAATGTATTTGAGTACCTTTTGTATGCTGTGATAATTTTGTGTTGCCAGTTTACCGTCCATTTTAAAGCACTTGCATGCTTAGATTTCTGTTCATGTTTCAAGTGTTAGCGTCTAAATTTGTGTATTATTTATTATTGAGTAACTCCTTCGGATAAAAAAAGATAAAAATGCATACTTACACATGCACTAACTTTTGATAATGTACATTTCAACGGTGATAATCATATACCTTCTTGACTAATAACTGATAGTCAAATATCTTTACAACATCGTGTTGTTTGCTCAAAGTATAATCGTCATGGCAACCACACTAACTGTACTTTTAGTATTTATAAATAACTTTTTCAAAAGTTGTTTATTGACTTGGGGTATAATTTAGTTGAATGCAACTCGTGTCTTCTTGATTATCAAATCATTTCATTTGATAATCAAGAGCCCACTAGTTGCATTATAGTATATGATAATTTAATTAATGGAAATTTCGATTTTAATAATCGTGGAAAAAGAATAGTATTCCACTCGTAGTAACAGTTATTAGTAACTGGAATGTGTCTTCATCCTCTTGAGTAATAGCAATCATTACTGTTTGTTGAATAATAGGTATACTATTAGTAACTTCAAACCTTCAGTTGTCGTTAAAGCACTGATTGAAACTTACATAACCTGAAAATAATAAAACTAACAGCAAATAATGTATTTGAAATAAAATGTGCATTATTTCCTTATACTTAAAAATCTTATACATTTTCATTCAAATTTAGCTTTTCTTATTATTATTACGTTTTTTTGTGCTTAAAAACAAGGAAACGTTTTTCTAAAGTTAAATTATTGACAAAATTGCTACGCGGTTTAAGAAGTAATAATCGTTTTAAGCAGGCTCATATTTTGAATAGAGTTTCCTTTAATCATATAATTAAGACTTTCTAGTTGAAATAGTTTCCAACATCACCAAGCACAGACTCATTGTACTGGCAACAGTCTAATTTGGCATTGCTGAAACTTTTGCCATTTACCGTGCCTATCCTGGATTTAATTAGGGGTTACGAACCTGCTGTCAGTTAGCGTCAAGGTTAGACTACTTTCAGGAAACTGCTACAAAGTTATAAAAGAAATATTTTGGGAATAATTACTATAGGACAGATAGTATTAGATTTAAATATAACATTTCTGAAGTAGTATAAGTTGAAATAGAAGTTATAAATGTAGAAATTACATATATGTACAGTCACAATCAATATAGTTTACATTTTATTTGTGTAAGTTTATAAAAATCCAATAGCTTAGCAATACATTTAGTATGATAGGTATATGTAAACAATTTTAAAAGTACTTAAGTTCACTTAAAATTTCTCGAATTATAGAATTATTGCTGCTCAATTTAATGTATCAAAATCCTGTTAGAAAATATTACAAAAATTTAAAAAACCGTAACTACTCGTAGATTTAAAAAAATATAAACTATTTTGATTCTCTTACTGTTTATCTTAAAATAACAAGGTTCGACAATTTAAGTTTGCAGAATTTTGTACTGCATATTATCAATTTAATGTGAAACTACTTCATATACAGCCCTGTGTTGCACAAGTCTTGTGTGTGTATGTTATTTTTTAGTTAAAAAAGCATATGTAGATGGGTGACTTGTGCCGCAAACCACATGAAAAACCATAACAATACAGAAGATCATCAAACAATTTGAAGCGACCTTCTTGTAATGTAGTGTTACATATCTAGCTATTGTATCTAATAGTAATTGCAGAGTTAAAACGCTCACTCACTCGCGGTTTAAGCCCCACGGGTGACTAAAAGATGCTTTACGCATGTGCATCGTACAATATTTTATCTACGATAGAATGTAGGAAATATGATAAATATTAAAAAATGTAAATTAAGATTAGTAGCAACCGGTCGTCATTTTGCGTGTTTAAAAAGTTGAAAACACGTTGCTACTGATGACGTGCCTAATGAAATCTTTTAAACACGTTGCTACTGACAACGTAAAGTAATGAAAGCATGTTATTAAACAGTCGTTTTACAAACTTAAAACTGCCTACTAGAAGTCAATTTTACACACTGTCGTAGATAATAGATATTTATGTATTTAGTGTGTAAAGAGAGCCATTTTGGTATGAGGATGCGAGTTTCGTACCGAGCGGTAGCGAGGCGCGAAAAAGCAACCGAACACCGAAATGGCTCTTTACACTCGAAATACATACAACATTTTTTCTACAGTCCTAAATAAAAGACAAAATTGATAAATAATTGAAATTTCGACTCACACCATTTGACGAAGTCGTTGTACCGCCGCGCCGTTCATAAAGTCCGCCGATTCGGCCGGCAACAACTCATTGGTTGCTGTCTGGGCCGCTTTAAATACTTCAGGCGGGGTGCAATTATCTACAGATTCCATCTTCAACTTCACAAAAACTCTCAAACTCAATAAAACTGTTGCGTGATGATAGACGCGCCGTGATGTAATTGTCAATAACTTTAGCCAGTTCCAGAAAAATGACGAACTACAATAATAATCAGGTTAGCCATGGCGATGCGTAAAGTAAAATGAAGTGACGCGATTATTTCATTAAGACATTGTTTACGTGGTTGCGATGTTAAAATGGTTACTAGGGAAAAATGTGTGAATCACTAACTTTTTGCATTGACAGTGAGCTGTTAATAGTCAGTTTTAGAGGTGACCGTAGAAAAATACTTATACAGCATCTAAGTAAATATTTAACACAGTTAAAAATTCCGATCGATACATTTCCCATATCTCTTCGATATCCAGATGCATTTAAAATACAAATTTATCGATATTTTATCAGTATTTATAGTAATGTAGTTTACCATTTTAGTAATATTTTTACTTCCCTCGTCTGAAAGACGAAGGAAGTATTGTAATTTCGAAAAAATCACCTTCCGAGAGTCTCTAGATGACGAAAAAGAGGTTTTTCTCAATTCCGTCAGTCTGTATGTCTGTCTGTTGTCGGTATACCTCAAAAAATATTTTTCGGAGGACGACGATATTTTGAATACACATTATATATATACCTGGAATGAAACCGGTATAATTTGATACACATATATCCAGGGTGAAAACCTTAAAAAAATAAAATTTTGTTTATTTTTCATTCAACTTAGTAATAGATACAAGTATAATTTGTACATAGTGCAGGCTTTATTCTTACCAAAAATGCGAGCGAATAGATACAGAATAAATATTTTACAATACAAAAACGAGGCACAAATTAGCACGTTACTAAATATAGTTGCGACGGAGTAATTGGAGAGGCCGGTCCACCGTGGCTCAGGTAGAAATTGCCCGTTCCTTTATGATATCGCACTAAACGTTGGGGAAGCCTGCCGTTCAAATTCGACCACCGGTAACGTTTTTTTTATTTGAAAATGTATTTAATTTATTAGAAACGTGAAGATATTTTTACTCCTAACTTAATTTGATTTTTAGGCCGGGAGGCATTGTGGCCGGGAGGCATTGCGGCCGGGAGCCGCATAATGCGCCAATATTTTCGTGAGGCTGACGCTGAAAGTAGAGGATTTTTTTTGCATACATCGCATTTACAAGTTTAGTTTGGAATATTTCTCGATGATTCTTAAACTAGTGGAAAGCTTATTCTTTCTACATTCAGATGATATCAAATTGCTCTCAAAATTACTTTTAACAATTGCTACAGAAATTGTTTAAATAAAGCGTACGGGGAATTTGCAGGATAAACTTTAGCATCGACGTATTTTGGAAACGATTACAGATAAGTGTATACATCCAGCGTATGAAATGTGTCAGAAAGAATCAATAAATTTTTAGTGAAAGAATTATCTGCATTGGCTTATTGATGTAAAAAATATAATTAACTTTCCATTGCCTGATTTAGCTGAAACGCATCTTGCACACGAAACTAAGACGGCCGGGGTCGGTAGCTCAGTGGTAAGCATCCTGACTACTGATCTATGGGCCGCGAGTTCGATTCCCGGTCCCGGTGAGGTTTTCAAAAATAAAAAATGCAGATGAAAGCTTCTACAGAATGCCATCATTCGGAAGTGATGTAAAGCCGTGGGTCCCATGTTACTACGATGTGTATCATGTAAAAGATCCTTTGCTAGGGTTGGAACTCCTTAGTCTCGGCAAAATTCTAAGTAGGACTTTGACCATATGACCAAAGCAGTCTCTGTCTAAGGTACCTGGTACTCTGCATGCCTAGACCTTGTCCATTAACAAACAAACAAACAAACAAACTAAGACGTGCCCGGCGTGAAGCTTAAGCCTACTAAAACGGAACGATATTAACAGGGCTCCATAGCGCTGTTAGAAATTGGCCAAAGCGGTTTGTTCGCAGTCGCAAACGCCGCGGTTCAAATCCCTCCAATAATGATTTTTTTTATTTGAAAATTTATTTAATTTATTAGAACCGTGAAGATATTTTTACTCCTAACTTAATTTCATTTTTAAAATTATTTAGTGTCACAATGTTGACGAGGAAAGTTCTGGGTAAAGCCTTTTACAGATTTTTATTTTTATTAAAAAAACAACTCGTAGAATTGATTTGTATTAGTGGAGACATTTGAAGTAGATACAGGCTGTTTGAGTATAATTTACATTACATCATCTGAAACAAAGAATTATTAATGGTTGTTCTCTAAATTATGTCATTTTTGACAGTGGCCTGTTATGAGATGTTTCATCGAAATTTTTCCACTGTTTATTAATGGTCTCTATAATTTTAAGACATAATACATCATACTAATTAGAAACCCCGCGGGCTCTATATCTATAAAATTTTAAATTAACATGGCCCTGCATCAATATCACTTTTCCTCTTCGATAATTTGACAAATTCAAAGTAGTAGACAAATTGATCCCACTGAACGTAAAAATGAGGGAAAATGTTTGTAAATTAACAATGATCGACGTGAAGAAGATGCTCTTATAAAAATATCACCCAGCCTCCGGCAGGTATCAGCATGAAGTGTAAAAAAGCTGTATTCAGCGCATTGCGAAAACTTAAGTCCACAGTTCTTTGCACTAAAAAAGTAGAGAATTAAAATCAGTTACGAAGTACTCCAAAATCTTCAGATATTCGTGCCTTGAAATATAACTTTACTTTCGTCAGCACCCGCTTTTAGTGTGCAAAGGGACAGACGAAGTTCTGATGTCAAGAGGATAGACTCTCTGGGGACTAATTTAAAACTATCTGAATGATATACAACAAATTTGGGTTACATAGTTAAATAACACAGAATCAGTAAAACGCAGTTTCATGATAAAGAATCAAATATAGCCATCGTTCTAGTTTTAGAGCACTGCCCTATAGCCAACGATAGCACAGGTACTAAAAATAGGGTCCAAAGACAATGACAATACGTATCGAAAAGATATATACTAAACGTGCGCTGTGTAAGTTTTTAAGAAAACAAAATGCGTGTGATGATTAAACGGTAATGTACAAGACAAAATAATTATAGATGGAGAAATAGAAGAAGGAGAACAGATAGAAAATCAGATGAAGAACGTAGACTTACAAATAAAACTCAAGCTCCTAGAGGCACTATTTGCAAATTTAGTAATATTTAAATCTGTTGCAGAGTATTAATTAAAATATCACAAAAATGCAAGTCCCAACATTTGAATAATGAGGAGTACGTTACTACCATAAATGCATACACTGCTGTCGAAATGATCGACTTATTAAGTATCAAAATCATAATCATTGATAGGACAGACAAGTATCAAAGCCAAAAAATCTTCGGTAATATAAGAAGTACTTTATCACATAATCTACCTAGAAACCTATATCATCAACAACTCGGGTAGCTACACAGAAGGAATTAAGAGACATACCACTCTCAATACAGCTGAAACAAAATTTATTGACATTTGGAAGGATAGAAACATCTCAACTTCTACTAAAATAAGAATAATGCGAACACTAGTTTTACCATTGGCCTTCTATGTATCAGAAACCTGGACACGAAAAGGGACAAACGAAAAATCAACGCCTTTGAAATGTGGTGATGGCGTAGAATGCTGCGAATACCGTGGACAGTTTAGATAACCAACTCTAGCAAAAGTAATACAAACATTTCCTGCAATATTACGTTATACGAAGGGGCGTTTGATAACTCCTCCGAATGGAGTTTAGATGTCGATGCAAAAAATATTAGTCATCATCATCATCATCCTGTCATGGATGTTTCGGCGTCCATTGTCTTCTAGGTCAATTCACATCTGTTGGTTTATATTTTTTCATTAAACGTGAAATTATTTTCATTAAATGTGAAATTATTTTATGCCCATTCTTCACTACTGTATATATGAGGTGCATAGATGCAAAGTGCATATCATGGATTTTCAGAAAATGAGTCACTGTATTCTACATTAAAATCTGCATTTTTTAAAATGTATTTCAGTTTCTAAATGAGACACAGAACACGGCAATTTGCGTTTGAAAAGTGGCCTCAAATATAAAGTACGACATGTCAAAGTGCAGATGACGTGATTACCCCACGTTGTAGAATATTTATGTAGTGCTGTTATTGAAGCAGTTAGTAAAGTGATTAACAACTATGGAAGTTAATTCAATGAATGTAGGTATTAAACATTGTGCCGGGAACAAAGCTAACTTAGTGTTTTATTACAAGCGGGAACAAACGAGCTAAAGCTATTACGTAAGGTTAATCATAATTTTAAAATTGCACCAAAGCATAAGCTAGATAATTATTATGACAGCCATTTACCAAAACCGTTACTACTTTCCCCCAAGTGTGGACACAAGGGAAAACTGTACTAGTCGTATCAGTTGTAACAATACGGGATATTAAATATTTTCATGCCTTTTCATGTTAACCAAAGTATTATTGCACAAGAAACGTTTCTGATTATATACTGGAAAATTGACAACCCAAGGCGGCCACGGTCAAACAAAATCTACAATTAAATACCAGGTCAGAGCGTCAGATAAAGTGATAGTTCCATTTTGCAAAGGCGCGTTTTTGGGAATACGTTGTACTAAAAAAAGACTTAATTTTGAGGATACTGAAAAGATTGAAAGATGCTGGGCAACTACCTCGTAAGATGAGAGGACAAAAACAAAAATAACGCAAAAAAAGTATGAAAGCTTTCATTGAGTGCTTGACATGTACAGAAAGCTTTTTTGTTGAAGTAAATCTATCCAGAGAATATAATTGTCTTGCGAAATTAATATTATTAAACTATGTATAAAAATATTATTGATAGCCATCTATTGATGAAGGAGCCAGCCCTGATAGAGGGCGCCAGATACGGGAATCGATCGTGACCCTGAGGGGAGGCCTTGCAATTTGAAGATGTTTAAGTGTCTTCCGTAAACAAACGCTTAGGCACGCTTAAATACGCGAGTTGCAAGTATCACCACGGTTCATTTTTGATCTTTGGGTAGTATAAGCTCATTCGAATTATTGAGTTTTCGTTCTAATTCATGTGGTAATTAGGCCTCTTTCTGCGGCATTCTCATTATGCGGCAACTTATTTGCTGAATCTTCACTGCATCTGTCTCATGCACGCTTATGGCGATGTGTCGGAATACAATTCCCGAGATGTTTTGTGTGTCGCTGAACACCTGCGTTAAGTTCCCAGCCGCAATCCTGAGCTGAAAATATTTTTTGCTGCTTTTTACCTATGAGAAACTCATGTTGGAGTGTTCCAAAGCACCGCAGTAAGTACACGCTCTTTTTGCTAAAATTCAGTTGGCGATACAGGCAATTATGCCAGCAATAGGTTATGCGTCGATCTAAACAAAGGCCTTTGGTTTATCAATCACGCGCAGATCAAGTAATTTATTAGCTTTATTATTGGTCGCATTAGCGGTTCAATTAGGGCTCTACTGAACTCACGCATCAAGTGTGTACAAACTGCAATGAAGTTTTATGTAATTCCACCTTGATCGCCAGGTGATTCAGTTCAATTTCATCAGTTTGCATAGCCGGCGATCGAGCGTTCTTTTGTCAGCTCAGCTGGTAAGATGTTTGCTGGTGGGATAGATTTTAATTTGTTGTTTTCTCAAATGTTGTTTCGAATTTTAATTATAATTATATTAATTGTTTGACTTTATGATTTGGGTTTGACTCTAGTCATATTTAATTACCATTTGCCGCTGTAGAGCGCCAGATTTTTAAGTGATTTATCTTCTCTTTGTTAATTGCTATTTCTGGAACTTATTGAGCTTGCAGCTTGAATTATGCTTAGTAATTTTGACACTGTTTAGTGATTACTGGTATATTTTCTTGTTTATCTATATTTACGACCTTTCATAAACCTGCCCGTTTGTTTAGAAATAGGTTGTGAAGTAAGAGATATCTAAGCTAGGTGGTGATTTGATTTGTTAGCTAGACTTGTGTTTTTGTTGTCAC
Source organism: Agriotes lineatus (assembly GCA_940337035.1). Classification (NCBI taxonomy): domain Eukaryota; kingdom Metazoa; phylum Arthropoda; class Insecta; order Coleoptera; family Elateridae; genus Agriotes; species Agriotes lineatus. The sequence continues at coordinate 141,519 of CALNHX010002434.1, forward strand.
TAACGACATGCGCCTGTTTGTATAAATTTTATTAAGTTTTTTTGTAACCTTAAGAACCGCTGACAAGTTTGTGTTCAGCTCTCGTTTAAGGGAGTTACATGTGGCTGCTTCATCTGCCCTAAATCATATAAAATAATTGAAAATAATTTTTTCCATGGTAGGATACTCATACATTCCACCAGGAAGAGTTTTTGGTGGTATTGAAAACTTAGAAAGGAAAACCTCAACTGTGAAAAACGCAGACGCTTATGTAGACATTGTCAAAGAAATGATAGAATTTGAAAATAGGAGAAGATTATAAAGTTAAAAATTGGAGAACCGAGGCTCTCAATATACTAAAATCAGGGAGATCTTCGCATTTCAAGTTTTAACCTATGAAGAGACCTATTTTGGTGGAGCTTTTATAAGAGAAGAGTAATTTTATTGTAGCTAAACTGGAGAAGCTAAAGGTATTTGTAAGAAAAATAAGAACATTAAATTAATGCGACTTAATGAAATGGAAGTCGCAGTATCATTAAAACTATATAAAATAACTTGCATAACAAGTCTACTGATATTATGGCTCTGACTGGAAGCAAGAAGAATGACTGCGTTATTTTACAACATTATTTGAAGGGAATAACAGTGCTAAACTATCCTGTAAATGCTGCACAAGTGGAAACAAGACAAGAGAAAGTTGAAAAATCTAACGCAAATTTGAAGTTTGAACTATTTACATTGTTAATTATGAAGCCAGTTTATGTGAAGAATTTAGCAATAGTTTTATTTATTCAGATAATTTAATTGTTTAACTATTTAACAGTTAGCCATTAAATATAGTAAACTTCTATATAATTCGAAATGTTTTTACTTATTAAAAAATTGAAAGTTTACTACTTAGAAACAAAATGGAACAAAGTTGTTTTTGGGTTTCCTCAAATAACTATCGTTTATCATTTTTTAAATTTGCAATAACTATCCTAAATACGTTTGTAAGTTGCATAAAAAAATCTTCATCTCACAAATTTAGCATCAAAATAGTTTTTCGCGTTTTTCTCCAAACTCATTCATTTGGACATGTCGCACTTATAGTTGTATCTAACATGGGATTGATCTTATTGCGTTATGTATGTCTTTATTGTTAATATGATCCAGTCTAGAACAAGTTTTCATAGTTTCCAAGAATTTTATTTCTGCAGCTTAGATCTTGGTACTTTTCTTTTTTTTCAATAATTCATGATTCTCATCCGTATGTTAGATTAGATATATTCCTTGCTTTGTTGTTAAAATTTCTTTGAATAGTGTCACATTGAGTCAAAAATGTGTTGCTTTTGTTTCGGATGTCTTCATTTAAAACATATTGCAATTAATGCAATTTAAGCTAATAATACAGTTACTGCAGGAATTACAATAATTCAAGGATTTCAGATATTATATAAGAAAATTGCATATGAATCTAATAATTTTAATTTGAAACTGTAATCATATAGCATTAGCCTTGGCATAAAATAAAAATAGAAAGAAATCAATGTAAGATAAAGGGGGGCGGGCACAAAAAGGTTTGTTGGTGGTTGGCTTCCCACAAAATCCAAGCCAAATTTTACAATTTAATGTGTTTGATATTAGTACAGTGTCGTGGATAAGCTGTAGGGGTTTGTAATTATTCTTAGCCACTCTGCAGAGGAGGTGCAGAGGTGTCTAGGTGTGAACATCCGATTCTGGGTGCTTTATCGGTAATTAGTTGGAGGTCCAATGTAAGAATCGGTGGCCATAGAAGTTCAGTGATAGTAGCAGCCTTTGTGCATCACAGCGGAACCCTAGCTGTGAGCCCAAAGACAGAGACCAGAGACATATCGGAAGAAGTGCAGGAAGTTTGATTACTTACGCTACATCACATAAGCCATGGATGTAATTGTTAAAATTTAAGCCTACTAAAGATGTACCGCATGAGAAATGTTGAGGTGAGGCCACTATACGTGTTGGCATTAAAAAAAAATCCATAACTTCAATAATTCCGTACAAACGTATTGCATTAGTTAAATATTTAGCTTAAAAATGAACGCATTCAGTAAAACGAGAATAATTTATGCAATTAAGCCAATATATTATAAAATAAAGGTGTATGTTAAATAACTAATAGGCCGGATGTTAAAACCCAACCTATGAGATAAGAGTAATTAATTGAGTAAAAGTATCAATTAATAATATTTAAAAGTAAGAGCCGGGCATAGCATAACAATATGCAATATCACAGCATATATAGCTGTAATTTTATGATTTTATATTAGGCCATCTATCCATATTGTATCAAACGTTTTTGCCATGTCGAGGAATGCTACAACCGTGTGTTGTACTCAAAGCCTGTTTCTATATCTTCCGTAATCCCTAGAATCTGATGATTTGTCATGTAACGAAATCTAAATCGGAACTGCAAAACGGGAACTGCATTTGAATTTTGTACCTAGTTCATTATTTAGTCTATGTAGGATTGCTTTTTTAAAGAAATTAGACAATACAGTTAGAAGGCTGGTTAGTTTATAATAATTAGAAAGATGGTTGGGGGTTTTACCTGGTTTACAAAACATCAATATGTGTGCTAATTTTTATGTATCCGGAAAGTATCCCAGACCCGGCTGGTGGTGTGTGCGAAGTTCATGATGCACACAAGCGCCGCAGCAAAAAGGAGCCTAAAAAACTTCCAAATAATTTAAACTAAAAGTGCAGTAGTATATAGTAGTTTTATTTGAATTTGAACTTGTAGAACGCAATAGATGTCTCTGTCAAGCTTACTTCCCCAAACCAGTCGAATAAATCCTTGGTTTAGAAAGTGCCGCATTGGAGGCCATTTGTTTCAGGAACGGAATTGTTCGACGAAATATGTAAATTTATTAGACATATCTTTTTTGTAATTTTTTCGTTACATTTACGGAAACAACCAGAAACTCAGCACCGAACCATTCTTTTAGGTTGGCCTATAATAATTTAACAACTCAACCGCAACTTCTAACAATGCGAACACTAAACTTGTCAAAATGACATTACTTATGTTCTGACAGAAACAATTCACCGAACGATGCCATTTCTGAAACACCTGTTAAAGTATGGACTATACGTTTTGAAACACGCATATATTAAAGAATTGAAGATATATTTCATGTAGTACATTATCTGATACTCGTATACTTTCTTTAATATTTGTAACAACAAATAGCTGCTGTAAAATAGCCAAGTGTATGGTGGTAACCTTGGAGACAGGCCCATCCTGTATTTTCACAAAATGTCATATTACCTTCCGAGACACCATCATCAGTATCTCTATACATATAAGCATATCAGACAGAGTAGGATAGAGGCGAACTTTGGCCTGATAATTTGTTGCCTAAATCGAACGACTGATCAAATAAAGTTGTATTACTGGACACTTGGCAAGACTGCGTTTTTAATTCACTTCTTAGGTAAAGGTATTTATATTAATTTAAGCGCTATACGAAGGGTCTACATATATTTCCATTTTATTGTAAGAACGATATAAATGTAACCCCAGGGTAAAACTTCTATAGCTGTATTATGCATGGACAATCTTCTTTATGACACTACTTTAAATCATCCGAGATTATGCAAAAATTCAAGTGGTACTTAAGCATGTCTTTTGTCATTCTAAATTATGGAAGCGTAGACTAAACGTGTTCATTTGAAATTCTTGAACGATATGTTCAGTAAATAAAATTCTAACGGAGCAACACATTTAAATGATTTTGTCAGTATTTGAATATCGATCGTAATATAGGAATGGTAAACAGATCATGAGAAAATATATACATGAAAAAGTTTGGATAAAGAAGCCCGCAGATAAAAGCCTTATTTACCACTCCCACAGTAAAAAAGGAAGCGTAAAAGAATTATCCCTATGGGAACCTCCCAGGTTATAATAGCTGGAAGACTCAAGGCGTTTAAAAATAATACTGCTGAAGCAATAAATCATAATGCGAATCTATGTAGTATTAGTATAGCAAAAATTGTATATTTCTTAAAGGAAACGTTTTTAACATAAATAATAAAATTGAACGAGTTAAATCTACTATTTAATTGTTAAATGTTTTATTATACAATATTAATTAGGAGGAAACCATGATTTAAAGAAGACTTATACAATACCACAACATAAATAATAAGAATAAAAAGAATTTATACAAATATAGATCTAATTATTTATTTAACCATTATATGGTCGAGGCAATGGTATATTTTTTAAATTTTTCTCGAGATAATTGAGAAGATTAAGAATTATTAAAATCTTAAGTATTTTTACGGTTCGAAAGTTTTGATTAGAATTTTTTCCCGCCGTTGCTGTTGGTTCAGCAACTTCGTACGCCATCACGTATTTTAGGTTCCCTAAATAATTTTTAGTGACGTTCGAATTCACGATTGGTATTTTTTTTTCTCAAAAACTTGAAATACGTAGTTCAGGTTGGGGATGTTTTCTGGCCTACATTTCGGTTTCGGATATTTTGAGGACTTTTGATTTTACTTTCGAATCTACACGACGTGCTTGTTTGTTTTTTACGCTTTGCTAGCGGATTTATTCGTGAAAAAATCTGTAACAGATTTGGTCATATTGGCGAATTTCTGCACTCATCTGATTACTTCGGGATATAATTGCATTCTTAAAGTAAAACATTTATTGGCCGCCCATAATCTAAGGTAGGACTTGTTATTTCTGCTTTCACGTGGTCTAGTGCTCAGTTGAACTTATTTTCAGACCACTTTCTCCCTTTTTCTTCTAATCCTGTTGTTTCCTGTTCGTTGTACTTATGATTGTGGGTTTCTGCACTGATATTTCTACGTAGGTCTCAAGATTCGCCTAAAATCCGTAGATGCATAGCTAAATGTAGCTGTATTGCCCATCTATCCAATGAAATATTTACTCGTAGACATGTAGCAGCTATTAAGATCAGGTCTTTCAAATGTTCTAATTTTTGAAGCACTAGTTATCGTATCTTATGCCTCCCAGTACGAGCTAAATGCATCGCTCGGGCATGAATATTACCTATTGCAGTTAACAAGCATCTGACGTTTATCGGTATATTTTGATTGTAACTTTGCTGCCGCCGAATAACCGTCTGTTACTTAACGAAAATCATTCAGTTTGTATGTTTTCTGATTCTATACTGTACCTTTTGTTTGTTAAGAATAAACGGGTAAATTCGTTTCATATACATACGCCCGCTATTCGGCGATTAGGTGAAGGATTTATGTTGTATGCGATAGCTACTACTATTGTTTATAAATGTGTTATATTCGAAGAAGCCTGGTTTACGATTACACCCGCGAGTCACCCTAATCTATAGTATTATGATACACAAAGGTCAGTTATTAAATAAAAATTAAAATAAATAAATTTGGTAGATTAATACAATCAAATTTAGAAAAGTTTTGAATAAGATTGTGTGTTAAGTTGAAATTGAGTTATGGAAGTTAAATTTGAGACAATTTAGAATTTATTTTGAAAATTATAGCAATTGAGTATTCAATCATGGTGGTGGATGTTAATATGGAAGGTAAGCTAATGTTACATGTGACAAATATGCTTACTATTAGAATATAGAAATGTAGTAGGTATAAATCAGAACATTTAATTTTAAAAGAGTGTAGTAAAAATCTGGTGTGATACACGCACACAACTTCCTTTTACAGTGATCTTATAATTAGCCAAAAATTTGATTTAAAATTTTTAAGCATTTGTCAAAAATTAAAAAAAAAATTTTTTTACAAAAACGGTACAAAATAGACCGTTAGTTCAAGAGACAAATTTTCTCTAGAATCTTAAGCTTAATTCAAAAATGTAATAATATACCGGGTGTTCTATTTAAAATAGGAGTTAATAAAAAAAATAGAAAAAAAAAACAAAAGAATCCCATTTTAGAAGTATTCAACTAGAATATCACCTATCTCACATGAATACGCATTAAAAATGTAATAAAAATGTAAAGTTTGAAAAAAATCTTTAGAGCCGTTTTTGAAAAAATCGAAAAAAACTGAAAAATCACAAGACTAAACACCTACTTTCGGTTATGCGATTTTCTTCAAGAGCTTGCTGACACATCTACATAGTACACAAAACTTATATATGAAGTTTCAACGCCATACCTCTTTCCATTTTTGAGATATTGTGTTCACAGGCAGACAGACAGACACAGACCAATGAAAAAAATACGTTTTTTGGGATCAGGGGACTCTGAAACGTGAAGATCTGTTGAAAACTCAATTTCGAATTTTTGGGGTGAATCCAATAATTCCTTTATTGTAAAAGGAAGTAATAATTGGAATTAGCATAAAGTAATTTTGTTTGAATGGTAGTAAAAATAACAAACAAAAATTATGTAGACATATTTTGGAAAAACTTTTTTTTGAATTATTAAAAACTTGAAATTCTGCCTTTATTTGTGAGAATAATTTGGTATAATACAAATAAGAAGGTATTAACAAATCTACGAGGTAAAAATAAGTCAAAATATAATTATGAAATAATATAAGTATACAGCAATTGAAGAGATTATGGAATATGGTTTAATTAGATACAAGTAAGAAGAATATAATAATATTTAAATGGAATTGGATGATTTAATACATACAAGGAATAATTTATATTAATTACTGAATTTGGTGGTTATACGGAGGACGAGTCTATCATTCGAAGGGAGTTGCCGATGTAACTGATTGATTTGGATTGTTCTACTTGGTTGATTATTACAAAGAAAGAGCTGGGGAAAATAGAAGATTAGTTTGGGTACCATCTGTTAGTGGGAACTTACCAGGAAGCTGTTAGGTTGACAGTAGCATACAAGAGTGTAAGGAACAGGACCATATCTGCAAGCAGCCAGGGTTTTAACAGGTTAGAGTTTGTTGGACGGTTGTAGGAGCATCGAGGCTGGTCTGTCAATAAGTTGAGCTGTGGGCATCAGGAGCAGTAGTGTTTTGAGGTGACTAGCAGTGAAAATAAGAGGAATTCAGGTTGGTTTTAATTGGTTCTATAGAAGAATATTGAATAAAAAACAATTAAATGAGTGAAATAAATATAACACAGTACTTACTTTAGTGAATTGAGTCATTTATTGTGAGTAGAAAGAATATTTGTCATTTTTGGATCGATTATTGTTTGCGTTGTTATATCACTTATTTATATGATAAATTAAAATAATAACTTACCTCACAAACGTCAATATGTGACATACAAATATTGTCATGGTATATTCTTCTATTTATTTTAAATTTTGCTCCGGCTAGTCAGTAAAGCTAAAGAAATACTCCTTACCCTCAGCTGAATGGTGCTTCTTAATAACAAGTATTACTGATTGTTCAACTATTTGATTAATATAAAGTAATTTTATAGTTACTTTCAGGTCTTTTACTGATATTCTCAATATCTTAATGACATTCAGATATGTTTATTGAATTGTCAATGACGTAAGGATAGTCAAGTTTGTTTAAGATAACTTTTAATCAATATTAAAACCCAAAATCCCTAATTTACATCCCCAATCTTAAATTAAATCAAAAGTTTAGAATTTCTAAATATAATGACCTAAAATTGCCGAGTACTCAGAACACTATTAGAATTTAGATAATTAATAGTAATTCTTAGTTCTAAATACAAGTTCACTAATATTAAACACACAATTTAAATATCCTTGAAGTATTCCAAAAGTTGTTAGCAAAAGTTAAGAAACAACACTGACCTTAACGTCGTTTTAGCGTAACCTGATCAGCAAACTATAGAATTCCTCTGCAAATGAAGCAGGACAGCTAACAGTAACTGGCTGGTTGAAATCTCCAATCCCCTCAAAAAGCTCCTTGGATGTGTTGCTATCTCCCAGATAGCACTTCTCAATTGAATGCACAACACACACGTAAACACTGGCTCTACGTTAATTATATTGTAAGTTATTTACTTGGTAATATAACTTCAATATGATATTGCAAACACTTCAATTATGTCGACTTGATAGACGGTTTGATTGGCTGAATTTATTTTATATCATTACCAGATACTTCCTGTGTAATGATCTTTTAATTAAATTCAATTAAAAATACCAATTGGTTGGAATTGAACCACCATCGGTTTTAATATGACCGTCTCGAGTCTAGTTTCAAATTGAACTTTTTTATCATTCTGTTTATTTACTTCTCTTTGGTTACCCGTAACCATTCACAACACATCGACTGTACATAAACTTTTTAAATTAACTATCTGGATATATTTTATATGAATAAATGTGCCATGCAGACTGCATGTAACATTACAAAGTCAAACTGACATTTAGTAGCAGTCAATAATTAAAAGTCATTATTAAATTAGAATATCAAAGAACAGACAACTAGATTAACGAACCACCCCTTTTAAGAGTCTCAAATGCATTACATTTATTAAACAGAAGAATATATGAAATTTCAAATAAATCAATCAATTTGAAAGAAAATAGTAGAGGTAATATTCATAATTAAATAAAAGGTGTCTCAACGTTATAAGCTTTTACATAATTATGAAGCAACTGACTGTGGGGCTTGTAAAAATACAATAAGCCAAGCAACCATTCCAATAGATGTGAGTGATAACTGATGCTTTTTTCAGTTGGGGTAATTTTTACTATTTGACAATTTGTTGTAATAATTTATATGTAAACAATTTGAATCCTGGATTTATTCTGAATTTATTAACTTGGTATTACTGAGTTTGAGTTAGGGCCGGTTCTAAAAACCAAGGAGAAAGTTATCCGGGGAATAAATACCCTAGAAGCGATTGCTGTAACAAAAAAAAAAAAAGAATGACAGTTTGAACCTGCCCCTTAGTATCCTTTCCCCATTATTAATGTTATACTATGTGGACCCCCTCAAAGGGTTCGTTCAATATGTTTGTTGTGTATAGAGACGGTTATTTTGAAGGGATATTTGTTTTTCTAGGGTGTTTACTGTCTCTTTGTAACCTGTGTTAGCTCTACTACTCCGTATGGTTTAGCGGAGAATGTCACTGCAAGTTGTTGAACTTGGATAATAAGACATTCAACAAGTTATTTAATCAGCTACAAGTACAATTTACAAGTGACTTGAGTTAATGATATGTTTTGCAATCTTTAGCAGTTGGAAAGTGAACCTATTTATTTTTATACAGATTTTTTTTTTATTCTGATAACTTGAATACGTATTCTAAATAATGTAGTATTCCCGAATCAATCTATATAATTTAACAGACGGCAAGTTCTACATAAATAAGTTTGGATTTAATGTATTTATTTTCGTTCAAAATGTCTTAAGTTTCAAGAGTTACGATTGAATCGAACTTAAGATTTTAATTTACTTCAACTAAACTCGCCGTTTACAATTTCACACCGGCATTCAAGTTCAAATTCCTTGCTGGGAAAGTAATTCTCCAAGTTAATTAGTACATTTTATGCGATGGTAACCAAACAGATGTAGTGGAGCATTTTAAAGCACAATTCATTGAGCCTGTTACTGTTTTACAGGAATATTATATGGAATATACCTAAGTAGGCTCGTACCCTCGTTTCTAAGTGGATTATGAGCAAAATGCTTAATATCTCTTTCATCGCAAGGAATTCAGTTTAATTAATATACAGCACCGCGATTCTCGTTATTCAGTCTATAGCTTTGCGTTAGGGGCAATTACAATCTGGTGGAGATTTATGGATTTGGTTTGAGTTTTGTTCCCTTCTGTTTTAAAATGTAAGTTTGAAACAATTTAGTATTAATATTTTTCTTTCCATTTATATGAAAAAATGTACTGAATTAATTTAGAATTCGAAAAATGTTATATAAAAATCATTTGTTCGTAATTGGTGTGAAATATACAAGATATTTTATAAAAAAATTAATAATGTCACCATCCAAAGACAGCTAATTTAAAATAGATACAATACATCCACTGAAGCATTAAAACCTGAAAGTCCAGTGTTGAAGAAAAGCACCATCTGGGCCGTTTTGTAACTTTTGCTGAACCCTGTATAATGTATAATTCAAAGACCTATCGACAACATTGCAAATTGGTTACCTGGGGATTGCATAATATTGTGTTTTTAAGGTACGTTTGCTGTAATAATTATAAAAAGGTAAGATTGGAATAAACGAGTGTTATTAATGCAGTTGACAACAAAGCCAGAAATCACACACCTTTTACTTCCTTCGTCGATTGATAATTCTAAAGGTATATTTTCAGGTTTGGGATGTAATAGTATAATTCGGCATGGCTCCCTACTTGTAAAAACAAATCTGCTATTTTATTATTCACCCCTCGTTAGCATATCCAATTCTAGAGATGAATTGTGAAACGTGCTTTTTATTAAATTGTATGTTTACAAGGTTTTCTGCTTAGCAAATTTAAATATCTGAACATTGGTTCAATCAAAATCTAGTTGCTGAATTACCTAATATAAAAGCTGCAGATACGGAGGTAGTTCATATTACTAAAATACTGTTGACTATTCAATTCACCTGTCATCTGTCAAAAAGTGACCAATAAAAATCCAGAATTCTGACGTTTCTTGACCAATCAAAAAAATATCAGTGGATATATCTTCCTAGAAGGTATTCAAGTGACTATTTTTAACAAATGCGATTTTTATTAGAAAAAGCAAATATTAGTGTTCTGTTACTATAGAAATTGCGTAGTTTGTTGCTAGATTTACTTAAAAATAATTTGAAAAAAGTAGTTTGGTTCATTAAATAGTCCCTCGAATACCATTCTTAGTCAAAGTTAAGTAGATTATTTTTGCGGTAGTATCACTACTCATGTCCATTGCGCTTGGGATTAGGACTCGTGCTAGCGCACTCGTCCTAATCGTACCAAAGCGCAATGGACATTCGTGACACCACCGCAAAAATAGTCGACATAACTTTGACTACTCATGGTATTATAAGTGATTATACAGCGCAGCGAACCAAAGTTAGAGTATGTTTAATATTGGAAATTGACATTAACAGATGTTAGAGACTGATAAATTTGGTTTACAGAAGCTATATTAAAGGATGAATTATGCGAGATACAGAGCGGATTGATATTGATACAGAAATGATTAAACAAAAATGATTTCATACCAAAAAGAATTCAAAATAAATAGCGGAAAACTAAGATAGGGATTCTCAAGCTAGATGAAGGAAAGAGGGCACAATAAAAATAATGAGAGGCGCAGTAGAAAAACAAAGTTGTGGCTACATTGGGACCAATTGTGTGAGAAGAAAGCATGGAATGAATGTATATTTTCTACCTCTCACTGGGGAATCATGTTTTCATTACGTGAAAAGTGGAAAAGCGTGTATCGACCTGTAGTAACAAAATAAATATTGACTAAAAATAAACAAAAACAATCATTACTTGCAGCCACCTCGATTTTCAGTAAATTATGAATTCATATTTCATTAGTGGTTCATTTATTTTCAAGTTAGGACGATTTTGTAAAGTGTATCAACACATTGAAAGGAATATGTCCATATAAGTCTTTAGAATCACAGGGCGTTAAACATTATGTAGAATATTTTTCAGAAATATAGTATAGAGACACATGCACTAAAAATGTTTACTGACATGAATCTGTGTAAAGTATGTCAGGCTATTTTATTTTTCTTTAATTTCTATAGCTATTTCGAACAGTTTCAGTACAAAGTTTACGATTTCTCCTGTAAATAGGTTCCGTTTCAGTTAAATTGCACCGCATAACATTTCCGCTATTTACATCTAAAATACTAAGGTTGACACGCACGTGGCTTTTGGTTTGCTTAAAAGTTTAGCTTACCACCCTGATCTCTAGGCAGTCGTATTTACAGCTGTTTTTGGTCCCTTCGCATTTAAGAGCGCTGGTTACAGAATTTTCAAAACTTAGCCCATGGGAGCGAGCGAGAGACCCGTCTCGAATAATTTAAGCTTAATGGCCCTTTATCGCTCGCGGCCTGATTTATTGTCGTCAGGCGAGACTTACCGCGTTCCTATTGGCCACATCTGTTGACGTGACAGAGCGCGTCTGTCTGGAAAGCTTGGCGTCGGTTTTTAGGGGATTCTGTCTCGGCCCGCCACTGAGTAAAGTCGAGGTAGCGTGATTGTGTTTCCGCCCCGCGCCCGTTCGTTTGGGTGCGGGGGCGGTTTGTTTTGATCGTGGCTTGTGATTTTCTTGTAAGAGACGGTGCTTGACAAGTGGTGAGAGTGGGCTGTTGTGTTTCGGGGTGAAGTGCTGGTGGTGTCCGCTTTGTTGGCTTAAGCCACTAATTAATTACGGAGGCCCGTTGGCCTGATTAACCCGTCTTCTTGGGCGGGATTCTCCCGAGTGAGCTAATTACCTGCCACGCCGATGTTTGTAATTGCATGGGGGCAGAACCCATTTCGTCCCGCGAATAATGCAGGGGGTCTATTGGATGCCGCTGCTTCCACCTACATCACGTCAACAGCAGTAACAGCGATATCGTCGCCCGCCTACAACAAGCAACGCCACTTGTTTGTAGCAAGCTGGCTTTGCATTGTAATTAAAACTCACATATTTGTCGTCCAACGCTTCATCCAAGCCTGGTACCTTCACGTACAAATTTAGCATTTGCGTAATAAACTTGTTTTGTCGCTAGCCGACATTTAAATATAATGGAATTTAACTTATTGTCCGCCTTAGTTGTGCGTAATAGTTATTAGTTAAGGCGTCTCTCAGCTGGGCTTCATCCTTTTTAGCATTTACCCCTTATAATTTGCTATATTGTTGTACATGCCGACCACGTCGGCACAGCTGTAAAGTTTCGGCCATGTGATGTGGTCTAATAGATATGTTAACTATAAACGACTTATGATTTTCACTTGTTTTTGTGCATGTTTGTTTGCAGGGTGACTTAGTCACTGTGTTAAGACCGATGTAAGGTGAAGTCCTGAAGTCCGAACGTGGTAAATATCCCCCAAAACGCTGGAATCGCATCCGCAGCCGCCTGCCCTCGAATTCGACCACCGGTATCATTTCTTTTATTTGAAATTTTATGTACTTTATTAGAAACGTGAAGATATTTTTACTTAATTTAATTTTTAAAATTATTTAGTGTCGCAATGTCCACTTATGAAGGAAGTTCTAGGTAAAACCTTTTACAGATTTTTATTGGTTTTAAATTTGGACATTCTGTTTAATCTGAATTTGAATTCTGAAATAAAAGCTGCGGGTCCAGTTGTGAGTGGCGGGTCACACCGTGAACGTGAGTGAACGTGAGCGAAAGTGAGCGAGAGCGTGCGTGAACGTGAGTGTTTAAAGCAAGCGAGAAACGTACGTGACGTGAGTGAATACTCACTCACGCGCCCATATCTAGTCCAAGGTCAATCATAAAACCAAACTTAAACCAAGTTAATTACAAATGCCTACTTACTTAGGATTTAGAGGGGCAATAAATAACTGAATCCACTGTAGTACACCTCCCGTTTCTTCACATAGTGATACGGGTAATAAAGACAGTCAGGCAGCGTTGTTACCTTTTTTCAAACTAAGCATGTTACAATGGTTGTAGACAAGAGTGGTTTGATCAGCTATTACATATGTGGCCTTGATGTGGTCGTCCCAAACTTAAGCCAAGTTAGATACAAATGCCTGTTTACTTTTAGGTTTCGGAGAGGTAATGAAGAACTCGTCCACTGTAGTAAACCTGTCCTTTCCTCATATAGTGATACAAGGAGAGGAAAGATTAGACCTACAGAGACAATAGAATGCTTCGAACAATAAACACACAGTAAGGTAGCGCTGAAGTCTCTTTCTAAAACCAAATATGGTACACTGGTTGTAGACAAAGGTGACTTGACCAGCAATTACATATGTGGCCTTGATGTAGTGGTATAATGTCAAGCAGATAATCAAACTTAAGCCAAGTAAAATACAAACGCTTGCTTACCTACTTAGGATTTAGAGGGGCAATGAATAACTGAATTCACTTATACCTTCCTTTTCCTAGCAAGGGGATACAAGAAAAAAAAAAGATTGAATCAGCACGAACAATAAAATGACAGTCACGCAGCGCCAAAGGCTCTTTTAAAACGAAGCATTGTACACTGTCGACAAGAGTGGTTTGATCAGCTATTGCATATGTGGGCTTGACGTAGTGGTCCATCAAGCAGGAAACTAAACTTAACCCAAGTTAGATAGAACTGCTTGCTTAGGCTTCAGAGAGAGACACTGAATAACTCGCCCACTGTAGTAAACCTGCCCTTTTCTCATATAGGGGTAGAAGGAAAAGAAAGATTAGACCTGAAACAATTTTTTGGCTTCGCTTAATTGTTTCGCCAGTTATCCAATTATTTCAGGCTTAACCTGTATATTTTTAGTTGAATTATAAATCCTTTGCATTTCAAATTCGTAAATTTTCCAAAGCAGCTTATTTTGTACCTGTATCGAGTTCCTTTCGTTTGCGCGATGCCCTCTCGACCCGCGCTATCTCTTATCAGAGTGCAAGCTTTCTTCCGGGCACGAATTGTTCGTACCTCGCACTTGCTATTTTTGGCCCGCCGTCACCGGCGTGGTTAAACAATGTTTGTTCAAGTCAAATTACGTGCGCTCAATTAATTTAATGAGCAGTGTATGTTTTCCAAGGGCTGATTATGATCAGGTACGATGGCGCTTTTCTGTTTTGTTATTCGCATAGTAATTACATTTTTTCTTAGCTCTTAATTACCAATTTCAACCACGAGTTTATCTCGGACGCCAAGGCGCTTGCCTTATCGCATTTTCGACACCTGCTGGCGCTCTGCTTAGTTGCTGCCGTTCGAGGGTGCCTTTGCTGTATTCCATTATTGTAGCCGTTCACGTCCAGCTTATGTTTCGAGGTTAGTTAGTGCTACTCCTTGATTAAATCTCAAATTATCTTCAATACCTGGATTTTACATTTATACATTTTAAACCCGTAATTATTTGGAATTTAAATTCATACGTTTTGCCATTATTAACATGTAATGTTCAATTTCATTCATGCTCTTGCTTTTACATTTGAATTTCTATGGTTATAGTTAATTATGCTCAGTATTTAAAGTTGTTATTTTGATGTATTTTGACCCTCTGTAAAAGGTACAGTCACGCTTTTTTATTTTTAATAGCCTAACAGAAGGTTGTATTAAATGACTGTGATAAGCTTATCCCACGAATAATTTGTTGTTATAGTTATTAAAATAACCCGAAAGGGGTTCTTGATTTATGCGTGTCGCAACCTTCAGTTAACGTACACAACTTTGTTATCACATTATTTTCATCTTAATTATTCTGATTATTTATTACTGACACTTCAAGACTTTTTATTACTTATTAATTAAACGCTAGTCACTTGCAGTTTATTTCCTCTTATTATTTAAAATCTTTTGATTTCTGGCGCCCATTTCCTTTTCCTTTTTTTGAAGACATTCCAGGGTACACAGCTGATGATTTGAACTGAACTGAAATTTGAGTTAGTTAGGGCCATGCTGTTAGCTGCCGTGGTGTATAAACTGTAGGGGGGGTTGATCTGCGATTTTTACTACCATTGCTTAATTTTATTAATTAATAGCAGGTCGGCTTCTTTATTGTTTCAGACCTACAGAGACAATAGACAATAAACAATAAACGGACAGTCAGGGAGCGCTAAAGGTTCTTTTAAAACGAAGTATGGTACAGTGGTTATAGACAAGGGTGACTTGACCAGCTATTACATATGTGGCCTTGATGGACTGGTCTATGGTCAATCATAAAACCAAACTTAATCCAAGTAAATTCCAAACGCCTGCTTACTTACGATTTAGAGGGGCAATGAATAACTGAATCCACTTATACCTCACCTTTCCTCACATGTTGATACAAGGAAAAGAAAGATTATACCAACACGGACAATAAAATTCTATGAACAATAATCAGACGGACAGCGCTGAATGCTCTTGGAAAAACGAAGCATGGTACACTGGTTGTAGACAAGAGTGGTTTGGTCGGCTATTACATATGTGGCCTTGATGTGATGGTGCAAGGTCAAGCAGAAAACCAAACTTAAGTCAAGTAAACTACAAATGCCTGCTTACTTAGAATTTAGAGAGGCTAGGAATAACTGAATTCACTTCAGTACAACTCCGCTTTTCTCATACCGGTATACAGCAAGATGTAATATTAATCAGACTGCTCTGAAGGCTCTTTTGAGCCTCAAGGATACTTCAAGACTGGCATGGCGATTCCTCCACAAGCTTAGTGAACTGTCCAGGACACTTGTCATTATGGGAGAGTTGCAACATAGAAAGGTAAAGTAAGTTTATTGAGTTGTGGAAACGTTTAAACATACGTACCGTAATAAATATTTAGGGCAAAATATTACGAATTTCATGTTAACCATATAGAGAAAAAGAAAATTGGAATTTATTTGATTGCTTCTGCTTTATATTTCATCTGTTATGTTCGTTATATCAAAATATGTCAACATTGTTGCTTGTGAGATATATAAATTTATTCTAGAGTAAGCTGACTTTGTAGGAGTTTACTGAAATTACTTAAAGCAAATTTTAGTTGCATCAAAGAGTACTATATTTGTATAGTACTCTTTGGTTGCATATTATTGCATTTGCTGTTACAATACGTTCAGCAACAAAATATTAGTCTAAAAATCAGCTTATACAACCGAGAATACACACTTTTGTGCAATGTAGGCCATGCGAAATTAGGAACACGTGCTGGTTTCAGCAACGGATTACCAAATTTTAGTTTTTAGAATGGGAGAATCACGGTCTATCTTTGCGATTTGTTACTAAGCCATCCACGTGGGTCACTTTGTTTGTTATTTTTAACGCAAATTTAGTATGGCAGTATGACAATTTAGGTTACTACATGTTAAACTTCAAAAAGATAGCTGCAAAGCTTGTTTTTTCTACATTTCATTATCATCAAATGATTTTTATGCAAAACTCCGCCCCGAATTTTTGGCATTCCGGGTTACATTGATAAATGTATATAGAGCATGAGTTGAGATAGCATCGCAGAATGAAACTGAGCACGCTGGCACGGGTTCAACATACTTATAGTATACTAAGTGATATTAATAGCTTCAGTCTTTATTTGCACGATACAAAGGAACGGACGCTACAACCGTGAAAGATCAAGTTAAACAGCAATTTCTCGAAAAAAGGTCGCCGGGGTTAAAATCACTCTTAAACGCACAATTGCTAAATTTTATTTCACGATCACTGGGGTGGTCTAGATTAATATATGAATCTCGCAGGTTCTCCGTTTCTTAACTTCATGTGAAAATAGGTTTATCGCTTTATTATAACACTTAGTAAGTACAAACTCCTTACCTTCAAAATCCTTCTCATCGTAGCTTTGTGCTGCCTTTTGTGCTCCTGGGTCTTTCGGTGGTGCTTCGTCATCGTGCGGCGAATCCATCACTTAGAAATCTGGAAATACAACACTTTTACAGATTTCGCACAGGATTCCATTGAACATCAGCACAGCAGTATTATAATTTTCACAGTTGGGTCATTACACATTTAGAAAGTCCCCGACTAAAAAACGTCTACGATCGCGTCCTGCACCTTGCAGTTTACTGAAACCAGCGAAGAAAGTAAAAACATGATTTCGTAGGAAGCTGTGACAACGCCAGACGTACAGCCGATGTGGAATGACTAAGACTGCAAGCAAGTGCTAAGGTCAAGTCATATGCAAGTGCTGTGCTATTCACGAAGGTGAATTTTCCGGTTGTATTGGTTGCTTGGTTGATTGGAAAACCACGTTAGGCCGGAAATTTTTACATGTTCACACCTAACATTAGTCTGAACTCGAACTGTATTCATTTGGCACGTAGCGTAGTGCGATATAAAACGCAAACGATGTATATAGGTAGTGTCGTTCCAAAATTATCATACGTCTAATAAAACAAAGGATTTTCTTTGCAGTAATATAAAGCAAGTGTTTCTTTTTTAGGTCGTCGTATCTGATTCTGTAGATTGGTCTTTAAACAAACACAAATATTTTCACAGCGTATACGTACTACTTTTGCAAGAAAAAATATTTATTTAATTTAATGGAACTTATTAGGTTTTGTTATGATTAAGAAAATTGTAAAGTTTTTCAAATTTATCAGATAGCAGCATTTTAAAATTGGAAAAATATTTACAAAGATAAATACAGTAACTGTGGATAGTCCAGTAAAATTAGATTTTTTCTAGAGAAAATTGGTAGTGTTCATTTTTTGATATTTTTATCCCTGTTAACATTAGGAATGAATATTAAAAACGTTTCCTACCAAAACGGTGACGAGCATACCGCTAGTTACAAAAAGCACCCCCAAGAGTGGTAGTAGCAACGAATTTGGCCATTAACTACGAAAAGGTGCATCGGAGAAGAAAACTTAAATATGAGTGATATTATTGGATATGAAAAGGCACTTTTTATGAATGGGATATAAAAAGACTCACTTTACTAATTTTTTCTTGGTCGGCATTTTTCTGCACTTGACTCTAACGTTAACTGCATCGTGTGTATTGTTTAATTAAATATTTAGTTAAGGTAGATACGCAACCTTTAATTGTACTTAGCAACTGCACTTAACTGTTCGTGTGCTGGCAGCAGTAATAAATAATAGAAAGTTTTTTTGCACAGGTCGTCCACAATATTTTACATTTGTTAGTGTATGCTATTAATTAATTAAAAGTAATTTTAACTTATTTCTTAATTTATTACTTAATATACAGTGTACCTGGCGGAATTCCCTCAATGGGTACATGGGTGTATGGGAAGATTGTCAGTCTTTTTGATACAAACATGGAATGTTCCACAAGTCACGACCTATCTATGGTGTACATTTTTAGGTATGGAGGCTAAAAATTCCTCACTGAATAGAAACTACGATGTCCTCCATCTTGAGACGATTTTTCCACCTATATAAAGAATCAGTTGCTGGATATTCGATTTCTTCTTTTATATCCTTTTTAATCGTTTCTTTATAGACGTATTTCTTACTTACTTATTTCCAGATTTGAAATTTGGTTAAATTGATTACAAAATAGAAAATTGTTCCACTTTTCAAAGTAGTTGAGTAACTGTTTCTTATTAATTTAATGGCAGCTGTTTGGATTCCTTAAGAACTTGCAAGTTTTAGTTTTTTTTTCTTGATATTATATGTTGCATTATCCTTGTTAAACTTGTATGGTCATATACCAAATAAAACAAGTTTGTTTTATATCAACAACTCTATTAAAGTTAATTGTAAGCAAAATGAGAATTGTGAAAAAGTATCCCACGTTATTGTTATTCATTTCTTAATAAGCAAGTAATTATTAAGAAACTGAAACTTGAATATACTTATTTTAAAGAGTCCTCATTGTATAGAAATGTTTAAAAAATCGAAAAAGAGGTTTTTGATATACATTAAAGAAGCGGCCACTTTGACGACATCATAAATTCTGCACGTGGACGCATTTTTTCCTCCAAATCTGAAAATGTATATCTTAGGCAGAATTTAATGTATCGAAAGGTGCAGTGCCAATTCCTTATGCTGCGTAGCTAATAGGAAAACGCCAGTGATAAATTTTGATAAGTATCAATTTGCCTTTTTATAGCATGTGCTATGCAGCGATGCGTTGTTGGATCCGTTTCTTTCCTAACATCAAGTGCTTTTATTTATGTGTTTCTGCCCAAGTTATTTATCGCCGTAGATTCCTCAATTTTGACTATAATCTAATTCATGATCCGTTTCGCTTATAAAGTAAAAGTTCAAGGCGCTTCTTTCCTTACGTAAGCATATGGCCTGAGACTCAGCGAGTTAGGACCGCCGAAATATCTCGCTTATAGTGCCAATGAATTTTTATTTGTAACAAAAATCTCCATAGGTTGCATATGCGGTATCAGGTTTATATGAGGAATATAGTCGTTAATTCAGATAAGGTAACTAATGCTATATATAAATACATGAGATTTATGGTTAGAATAACACCAATTATAAAAATTTCCAGTTTATTACATTATATTATATTCTTATCTAAATTCAAAAATTTAGACTCAATTTATAACTTGAAATGCGTGCAGAGTAATTTAAGAACAATATCTTATTTTCGTTAAATTGGACCTTTCAGTTCTAGTTTGCAATCCTTTGGTAGTAGTGTTTTTTAACTTATAAAATCAATCAACGTTTGTGGTAGAAAAGTTGCATTAAATTTTGCTGAAATTTAATAGTATGTATTTAAATATTTCGTTCAACAATATACATTATTATGTTTGCAGTTGTTGATAGAAAACCAAGAATATCCAGTGTAATGGTCGAATATGTTACTAATTGCTATTAATTATAAATGCATGTGGCTAGCTATACAATAATTTAATATTAGTTTCACTAACTTTCAGCTTGATCTGCAAATTAATGCAAGCACTCTCTCTATTCATGATAATTACGCCATTATATAGAATTAACTTGTGGTTTCAACGTACTATAATTTATAGAGTAGAACGAAATTCACGTAATTTGAAGTAGTACTTTATGGAAGTAATGTCCATAGGTAATAAAACTACTCATGTATAAATGTTTCCCTTTAAGTGTAGCTTCTACTTTAGATTTTCAATATTGTTAAAAATTCTGGTGGCTTGTACACACCCCCAAAGGAATTCCGCTTCCTACTCGTATTTGGATTATTTCCACTTTCTATTAAATAATTGAGTTTTCCAAAACTTACTTTACCAATAAAGGTAGGCTAAAATAGATTTCAAAATGTCTCTCAGCATGCCCTCAGATATGAAATTTCTATTGCTAATAATTTTAGAAGTAATAACAATCGAAATCAGTTTGAAATACGAAATTACTTCAAACTTTAATAACTTTCTCCAATAAAATAAAAACATTGGTTTAACTTTTGTCTTACAAAACATGTGTTATGTTCTCACGTGCTTTTATAAATTAAATTCTAAGCTGATTTCTCTTTCAAAAGTTGTGCAGAGGTAAATTCCCTTGCCGTTACAGTCTAATTTAAAAAAATTCAGTTTGAAATGAAAGGAAAAATTAAAGTTCGATTTCAAAATCTTCTTCACCATACTCAAAATACAAAACTATGCTGTAAAAGAGGAAGCAAACACTTTATTGCCAGAAAAAATATATTTAAAGTACAGTTTTAAACCCTAAAAGTAGAGTTTAAGCAACTAAATGCAGTTAAAACTCCATGAGAAAGACAGTTTAATCAAATTGTGGGCTATATTTTACTATTAGACTTTAGGTGGTTTTTTGAAACAGAAATCATTCTAGTAAAAGTATGAAATCAATTGATAATCTAGAAGATTTTGTAAAACATGAAAATGCAAGGAATTTTTTGTTATCCGAAAAACTGGTTAATTTTTATTTTTATTGTTTTATATTTTAGTAGTAACTAGAACTGCCTCTGAAAACTTTTATTTTTGTTTGATGCAACAAATATACGTATCTGGAGGTTTCTCAGGAAGCTAAAAAATATTTTGAAATCAAATAAAGCTTGGGCAAGTTTCGGAAAATTTGCATTTTTAATCTATCATAATAGGCAGATTCCAAACTGAAAGAAATGCAATTAATTGGCTTTAAGTCACCGTGGATGTTTATACTATCACAAAAATTTAAAATCATTTGGCTTAAAAATATAGAAGATATTTAGCTGTTATGTGGTAAAGTGAAACGTCCTGCATTTAAATACATTTCCGACCTTGTCATGTTGGTAACATAATCAATACACCATACACCAAAAATTAACATAAATTATAGTTTTCATCCTGTAATTAGTAAATATCATCCTTGACTGAAATCGTGTCACATGAGCATTTATAAATCATTACTATATGGGCCTAGTTTTGTTGACCTTTCTAAAATAAATATTTAATAGTATGTGCTGTGCGAGAGCCTTCATTGATTCATTAGAAGTTTGAGTGATTTTCGTTATCAAGTATGAATAACGCAAGAATCAATTTGTTGCAATTGCAAGTAAATATCGATTAAAGTTGTTGACTTTGAGAATGGAGAATGATTTAAAATAGTTATTTATTATATCGGGTGATCGAATAAATTTCACCTCTAGTGTGCTGTGATTTGTGTTATACATTTGGTAGCACTGAAGTGGATTGTCAGTTTATGTCAAATTCGAGGTTAGTAGGTTAGGTTTTGTTTGCTTTTTGATACAATGTGAAGCAAAACTTAATCTGAAAATCTCAAATTTGGCATAGACTGAAAATCTACTTCAGTGCTGCCAAATGTATACCACGAATCATAGCATACTAGAGGTGAAATTTATTCGATCACCCGATACAATACGATAAATTTAAATCGTATTCAGGAGTGAATCGTTTAACGTCGAGACGAAGTCAAGATTTAAGAGTGGATAACAATAACTTTATCGTAGTGCATAATACAAAACTGTTTCCAATTCTTATAGTTTAATTAATTAATAAATATCTAAAACCTATAAATTTTGTATTGACAGCCCTGAAAAGTCATAGTGACAAATTGGAAAGTACCGCCTGTGATTCGTGTTATACGTTTGGCAGTATTACAGTGTATTGTCAGTCTATGTCAAATTCGAGGTTAGTAGGTTAGGTTTTGTTTGTAATGACTATGACTATGACTTTTCACGGCTGTCAATATAAAATTTATGTTTTTTAGATATTTATTGAGTTGTTGGATAAAATTTTGTATGGCACGCGTGTATTATTACAAATAATTCACTCGAGAAAAGATCCTCTCGGCCTGGCACCCTAGACGGCTATTCTTGGGAAAGATTATGTGTAAAAAATATGGACACCTTTTTTTGTTTAGATTGATATATGCATTCATAATTTCAAATTAAGATAAACATCAAACAAGAGACATAAGCGCAAGTATAGCGTAGTTGTGGAGCATTCAGTAAATTGACGCGGAATTATTACAATAAACTAATTACATACAGGTTTTATGGTTTTGGGATGTGGCAAGATAAGGTAACCTAAATGTCTAACCGATGCATGTGCATGTGATCTGACAGTAAACATAATTGAAGAAACAATTTATTAATGTATTTGATGAATATCGATACCTTTCCTTAGACATGGTATGCAATTTTAATTGTTCATGCAAATAAAAGATAGAGACCAATAATGTTTATAACATGATCTAAAATTAGTTTTTTGTTGTCATTATTATTCTGCACATTGTCCAGCGGGAGAGTAGCCATACGTCGCAGCACATTTTTAGTTTCCTTTAAATTATTTGAAATAAATGGGAGATTTATATAAATATTTCACATTAATGTTATCTTTATAATTTTGAATCAAAGCGTTGGTTGTTGAATTAATTATAATTTTCGACATTAACTACCTAGATAGCCATCTTCTATAGGACATTTTAAAACCAGCAAAATTTCATTTGTTATGGACATTTAATAATTCTTCTTCAAAATGTATAAGCAATTCACTGGAGATATCATAAATAAACAGCACAACGATGATACAGCAGTCTGTAGCTAAAATACTGAATCCTTGAATTTTTCCCATTTTGCGAAACAAAATGAAATAAAACGTTGTATTTACCACGTGCCTAATCACGATTATAGTTCTCGAGAAATTTAAAGCTCTCCGCTTCGTGTTGCGATTTACTCATTTCCTTGTCCTATAATCTATTGAATACGACTTCAATACATAAATAACTATTTTAGTATCATGGAAACAATTTGACTTCCACAGAAAATGTTCGTATTGCTAATAGATGTGTCATTAGCTATTTGAGAATTTAGCTCTGGTTCTTCACAGACGTCTATAGCTAGTTTTCTAGTAACATAATGAATAAATAAATTTGTTTTCTGATTGTCATAAAAAACTAGAAAAGTTTGGTTTTCGAGAGAAGCCATGTTCGAGAATGACATAAATAAGTATAGCTTAATATTCTTTAAAAGTATATACCTGGTGTCTACTCTCAACGTCGAAAATAGGCAATCAACATTGTCATTCGATTTTTAGGTATTTTGCCATTATTTCTATACTACATTAGTAAATATTATTATTATTAGTATTGTGTGATGCGCAACAGTTTTATCTTTTTATTTATATCATTACCTTTCCTGTAAGTTGAACTGGCGAGCAAGAGTCAGAAAAACGTTCCATGCTATGTTCGAGTTTGAGAACGGATGTCTGGTATGATACTAAAACTAGTTGTACAGGGAGATCAAAAATAAACTTGATCGCGAGAGCCATTGAAAACAATAATACTTACCTAATCTGTAGAATGCTCTGTGTTGACATGCAATTGTGAAATTTGTTTGAAGTTTAAAATTCGCTTTCAACACCTTGTTTAACTTATCCCATCGTTATTTTGTTATTTATCAACTTAATGTAGAAATATGCCTTAAATTCAATATTTTTGCAGCGTAGTAGACTATGTTAAAGTCACATGAACTAATAATTTAGTTAATTGTAGTTTAAAAGCACTTAGTTTTATAAAGTACAGTGTAGACAGTATTTTTCAGGAGTTCAATTTTATATTTGATCGCTCTGTATTTCTGGTTAAACATTTTAGTGTTGAAATCCGACGTCTAAAATGAAAAAAGGATAGGGGAAGAAAAAGAAGTTATTTGCCCTCTTGTGACTATTATCTTTAATAGTGTTGCGAGCTTGCATACATTACTCAAGGAGTAACCATCTTTGCAATTTAAATTGTATACAATCTGCATCGCCTTAACAGGATCTTCATTATTTTTACGGTAATGCTAGGAGTGAGTATCACTGTTACTCTCTCATATTTTAACTGTGCTTGCTCTAAAATCAGGCCCAACTAAACACCATCAAACCAGAGCATTCACAGTAGGGCAGGGAAATAACATTAAAGTATTTAATCAGAGGCAAAACCAAACACTTGACGTTTCAAACAAAAGTCTAAAAAAGCTTATAGTAAGATCAGTGAAATGTTAACGAAATTTCATTTTCAATTAACACTGTCACTTAACTAGTTTTGCAACCATGAAAGTCTCGAATCTACTGAGGTCGTATAAGAATGATTGTTATTTAAAACATCTTGTCATAAATATACGTGTTTTTGCATCGAATCATTGTGCTTGCTTTAGAATATTTCGCACCGGAGTGGTTATTTAAAGCTTGTAACCTACTGTTAGCTATAGGTGAGGAAGGCCCTGACCTTATTGGTTTATGCACGAGTTGTTTTTGTCAGTATATTAGCCTTTTCATTGAGTTTTACTCGTTGATGAGATAACAATGTACAAGTTCGTTTTACTCTCCATTTTCTTTAGTTTTTTTTTCAGTTGACACAAAGTATAGTGCGACAGTTACCGTTTGGTTTGACCCTGCTCAAATTTATTATAAATTTTTATCGCACGGTAGTTAGACACTACGGATGTTGAAATTGAAATTTAATAATTTCTAGAGATTAAGTGCTTAACTCAGGAACAACAGATAAAGAAAATGTGGTTTTTCAGCAAAATGCAGCCGCTCTAAAAAGCAGCAATTTGGTCCTACGCCAAGATGGGAGTTTTCCTATTTAGGTTCGACCGTTGCTTCATAATTTATCTATTGGTGAAATTGCCACATTCTTTTACTGTGTGATTGAACATCAGTTGCATGATATTCGTATACTTGGAAACATCTCGTTAATTATAATTATTAGACAACATATGTTCTTCCAACGAGACGGTGCACCTCACAATCGCAGAATCGTTACAGAATGGTTAAATGCCTATTTCAATGGTATTGGATTGGCCGGTTTGGTCCTGTCAGGCGGCCGCCAAGGAAAACCGACTTCAATCTTCCTGATTTCTTTTTATGGATTTTTTAAAACAGCTGGTTTACCATGACATAATTAACACGAGGGACCATTTGCAGCAAAGAATTTTTGAAGCTGCTAATGAAATTTGTGAAAACTATAATATTCAGCAAGTGTGAGAATTGCTAGTACCGAGGTGCCATGCTTGTATTGCGGCTGAATTTATTATAGTTTTCTGTTTTTTAATTTTTGTTTTGTTACTTTTGTGTTTATTCATCATGTCTTTTCAAATTAGTCGAATAATTACTTTCCAATTTATAGTCACAAAAAGATTATTTTTATTAACACCCTGCATGTTTGAAGGGAGTCTCTTTGGTACTACGGTGATTTGGTTAATTGCTTTGTTTTGGTCTAAGAAAGCTTTGATAAAAAAATATGACTCACCCTGTATACTAACATCTAAACACCTAGCATTTAATCTTTTCAAATATAGGGAAAAATATCTAATGAAACTACAGTTATGCAGATGTGTGCTTTTTCCGTATAAACATGTTTAAGTTGTAAAAGATTTATAAGTGTGGCAACACTGTGTACTTGAAGACATTTTGATCTATTTGAATTTCATGAAAAATTATTCCCCCATTTTGACGACTATCAATACAGTGCCTGAAATGGCAATTAGTAAATATTTGTATC
Source organism: Agriotes lineatus (assembly GCA_940337035.1). Lineage (NCBI taxonomy): Eukaryota > Metazoa > Arthropoda > Insecta > Coleoptera > Elateridae > Agriotes > Agriotes lineatus. Next base: position 167,892 of record CALNHX010002434.1, read on the forward strand.
ATAAACTTGGCTTATTATTTATTGAAAAATCGAAGAATTGACAACCTTCATCATCAACTACTTTATCTTTTATCTCCCTTTTGCTTCCGTTTCGAAGACGATGATGTTTTCCGGCTTTTAAAATTATCCTATAAATTCATTATAGCGTTCTGTGATAGAAACAGTTACTGAGGGCTGGCAGTTACGCCCTACTCGTTTGTTCAAACATGTTAGTTAAATTGACTGCGATTTGTTGTAACCGCTGATGGCAGACGTTTGATAAAATTGACATCGATCTAAATTTACGAAACTCTCTGCATGTGCTCTTGCTCTTATGATAATTTCGTTAGTAGGTATATTACCGTCCCCCTATCGCATTAGCCACTTTTCTATAACTACCATGATGGCATAAAGCGCCTCATTTGCGGCGTATAAGAAAATTGATGCTGCTGATATTGGGTGCTGCAGGTTGTAAATCAATACTAGATGTGATGAGTGAAGCAGCTCGTTGTTTTGGGTTGGGAAAGTTAATGGAGGAACATCGGAAAACTTTTATGGACACTGAATGCTTCGAATTTGTTTCAAATTGCAAGAGCGCTTGCTATAAATTTTTCAACACTATCACGAAGTTTTACGGTACTGTGAGTTCGTGGGGCGTTATAGATAATTCTGGCTGTAAGAGGAATAAGTAGAAATTTACGGCAGAGGATTTCTACAAATACATTTACAAGAAGGGACAATTTCGCTTCTGTTAAACTATAAAAAGCTTTAAGTACCTGCAAATTCCCTCTAAAATCGTTTCTTGTAGTTAATAATAACTATTTATTAAAAAAATAAGAGACAAAACATCCTTTAGTGTAATAACCATAAAATTGTACACCAGCTGAACTCCTACTTATTCAGTATAACATTACTGTGTAATCACTGACTTTCATTGCATGATACTTAAACAGGGGCCTGCAGAAACATATTAAATAGTAGTGAATCACCCGAGCTACTCTTCGCTTCGCTAATTACACGATTTAATTAAATTAAATATACATACGATCTAAGTCTAAAAATTAGCAACATTTTAAGTTATCATACAATTTAATCGGTCCAGTATCTTCGAAGCACATAGCGAAGAAAGATACATACATACAAAGAAAGAGACCATCGATTTTATGGTATAGATTTTGAATTGTAATAATTTTATCAGATATTTATTTATTTATTTATTTATTTAATTCGCACTCAGCCAACAGCCGTTAGGCCAATTATAGGCGTCGCTGTGCAGTTATGAGGACTTCCAACCCCACTAACGACTGTCATGATGTTGTTATGACCGCCGGGACCAACTTTTTTCCGTGATAGCCGTACCACGAGGCGCCGAGAGATGCAGCCGTGGAACTCCCATCCAAGTTCTGATCAGAGAGAGCGTTGCTTAACTCTGCTGATCGAACGTGCACGCTTGTTCAAGCTACACCACTCGGGACCTTTATCTGTGAATGTGAATGAGATTCTTATACTCTGATCTTCTTTTTGAGGAGGCTCAGATGTTTTGTTCTGACAGTTGATAATGTGGCAAAAAATGAGTTAGAACATTTAGAGAATTGGGTTCAGTTGTTGATAAAAATCCATCAGGTACTCAGCGCACTGTTAACACACCTAATACTGACTCAATTTGCATCAATATTGTTCAAAATCCAAAAAGGTATATTCGATATCATTCATCAGCATTGGCTATATGAGAACGTATTAATAAATGGCCGGTCTACTGTAGAAAGAAAATAAGCAATGTAACAAAGCTTATTCAGCATAGACCCCTTTCAAATTAATACATTTTTTGCAATGCCGGTAAACCATTAAAGACAAATTCTGAACTTTGGTCTGGAAACCAGTCTCCGCAGCCTGAATAGCCCCTTTGTTAGCAGATTTTTTTCCTTTTTGATATTTTTTTAACTTAGGGAATAGAAAATAATAGGAAGGCGCCAGATCTGGCGAGTAAGGTGGATTCCAGCAATTTAAGGTTCAATTTGCCAATTTTTTAAGGGTAACTCTGGACTTGCGACCCAGCGCATTATCCTGTAAAAATCTAACAATTGTATAACACTTGTTAATGAACTTCTTAGAAGTTACCATAAATTGGGCTGTAACATGTGTCTTAAAATACATTTAGCACTCGCACCAAAGTCTTTTTCCCCAGAACTTCGGCGACGTCAGTTATGAACACGATGAAAGATTTCAGCAAGACACTTCTGTTATCGAAAAACGTTATCAAGGCAAGTGGAACAGTGAAATGCTTGTTGATTATTGTTGGACATTGATATCAGAAAGTGCCGACGAACAGTATAAAAAACCGTAAAAAGCCAAACATTTTAAACAGGACGATAACATACAGCTCCATGTAATGTAGATAAGTATCTAATTAATATTATTTTATTTAATTTCAATAATTTTATTTTCCAAAACTTGACGTGCCAAAATAAATTTGTTTTTATTACTCTTGTTAGAACTATACAAGAAACGATAATTCTACATAGTTTAAAAAAAATAAAAAAATAAACATTTGTTGTCTAGTGTAAATATAACGTTTTCCCCATTTTGCAATCATCAAATTCACCTGGACCGCAAAATTCCCACACCCCGAATTTTCTTAAAAAATACAATCGACCTGCAAACAGCGAAATTCACACAAATATTGATTTTAGGGTTTTTTTTTCTGATAATTATAACGTTTTCCCCATTTTGCAACCCCCAAATCCACCTAGACCGCAAAATTACCATATTTTGAATTCTCCTAAAAAATACAATCGACCAGTAGAAAGTTTCCAAACAGCGAATTTCACACAAATATTCATTTAAAGGTTTTTCTTATAATTATAACGTTTTCTCCATTTTGGAACCCCCAAATCCATCTGGTCCGCAAAATACCCACATCCCGAATTCTCTTAAAAGATACAATCGACCAGTAGAAAATCTCCAAACAGCAAATTTCACACAAATGTTGACTTTAAGGTTTTGCTGATAATTATAATGCTTTCCCCATTTTGTAACCCCCAAATCCACCTGGACCTTAAAATTCCCACATTTCGAATTCACTTAAAAACATACAATTGACCAGTAGAAAGTCTCCAAACAGCAAATTTTACACAATTATTAATTTTAAAGTTTTTCTGATAATTATAACGTTTTCCCCATTTTGCAACCCCCAAATCCATCTGGTCCGCAAAATTTTCACACCCCGAATTTTCTTATAAAATACAATCGACCCGTAGAAAGTCTCCAAACCGCGAAATTCACACAAATATTGATTTTCCCATTTTGCAAACCCCAAATCCACGTGGACCTCAAAATTCCCATATCTCGAATTCTCTTAAAATAATACAACTGACCAGTAGAAAGTCTCCTAACATCTAGTTTCCCACAACTAATTTTAAAGTTTTTCTGATAATTATAACGTTTTCCTCACTTTGCAACCCCCAAATCCACCTGGGCAGCCAAACTCCCACCTCCCAAATTCTCTTAAAAAATAAAATCGATTAGTTTCCAAACAGAGCATTTCACACAAATATTAATTTTACAATTTTTCTGATAATTACAACGGTTTCCCCATTTTGCAACCCCTAAATCAACCTGAGCCCCAAATTCTTGAAAACCTACAGATTCATCCACATACTGCGAAAACAACATTCGACATTTATTTCTTTCCCCCTGTTTATGCGAACATCCAATTTGCTACAAATGCACCTCACCTTTCTAGCCCTGTAACTTCGCCCCCGTGCATTGCAGACCCGAAAAACCAGTCAGTACGATCAGCGTTGGTTCATCCTCTTCCCAACTAGCCCCACATCACATTTGGATCTTTCAAGAAGTATGCGATGTAACAGCACTGAACGCTTTCGTTTCCAAAAAATCGTTTTAACCCCCGTATTTTCGCCCCCTCAAATCTTACATTTTTACAACCTCTTTTTTCCAGCGTCACACAAATGGCTAAAAGAGCACCGTACTAGCGTCACATCTCCAACTCGTTAAACATTTTCAATATTAAAAAATAACACGTTTTGACGATTTACTTCGTCTTTACTCTATAACTTTTTGCTTCAGTTGCTTTAGTAAGCTTGCATAATATCCTCCAGTAATGGTTTTTTCATGTTCTAAGGAGTCTGCCATAATAACTAACACCTTTTTATCCCACTGATCGATTCTTCTTTTGTCCCCGAAGCGTAGTGCTGTATCCACGTTTCATCCATTGTAAGAAGCTGATCCAAAAATAAATCACCATCCTCATCGAAACGGGCCCAAGATGCAGTAACACTCGCATTCAATAATTTGGGAATCGCACTTCGCAGCATTTTTTTCATGCTACATTTTACAAGAACGTTATGAAACACGTATTCATACGAGATTGATAATATCTCTGCTACACGCTGCAAACCAATTCGACGATTTCCCATTATATAGTGTATAGCCTCCACATTTCCAGGTTCCTCATTTTCAGTTCTCTTTTCAACTTCAGATTTACTCCTTTCGAAGGGGGCACCACTTCTGCCCCTAGAGTCTCCTGCATGGCTTGATAAATCTCCTTACACTTTAGCCCTTTCAAGTAAAGGTACTTTATGATGTTCTCTGAATGATGTCATTTTTGACAGTGGTCTATTATGAGAGTTTTATCGGATCTTTTCCACTGTCTCAGCTGTTTATCAGACAACGTCTCGGGAGTTTTTGGTCTACTCCCGTCTTCCCCCTCCTACTTTATGATTTTGCGATACTCGGTTTTCCACGTTTCTGTAAAATTCTCGAACACAATTGTTTCAAAAATGTTACGTCTATGGAAGCACTATACACAATCAAACTTGGACACTTATTATTTGACAGACATGAAAGATAATTTTAGTAGTAAACGATGTTTATTTGTTACATGTCTTCCATCCAAGACCGACTATATATCAATATGCCCTCGTATCTGACGGAAATATTCGACGAATTTTACGAACAATGAAATATCATTCGTATAAAAAGTTGTTCAAAAGTAAACCCATATTCATAAAGAGGCGAGTCTATTTTTGCAGACTTTTTAATGAACTAAGAAATTAGTTTCCCAACATTGAAATTCAAATGTATATGAGTGATGAAGCGCATTTTCATTTGAAGGAAACAGTTAATATGCAAAAAGTTCGACACTGGGTTATAGAAAATCAGTATATACTTTAAAAAAATCGTTTCATTACGCAAAAGGCACCGTTGTTGCACATTTTCATCTTATCAGATTATCGAGCCATATATATTTTTAAGACAATGGAGCAATAGTTACAGTTAATGGAAATAGTTATACGGAGAAGATTCGCAATTTTCTGTTACCTGAAATTGAACGTCATAACATAAATCTTTACAATACCTGGTTCCAACAAGATGAAGCAATAAGTCATACTGCAGCAGAAACTTTTGCCAGAACATTTTGGAAACCGACTAATTTCGGGATTGGAAAACATGGTTGGGCCTCCTAATAGCCGCCCCGATTTGCAAGATTCCGGTTGTTTTTTTTTGGTGCCCTTTAAAAAGTAAGGTATACATAAATCGCCCTCACACTCTTGAAGATATTAACAGCATCTTCTTTAAGGTTTCATTTCCATTTAATGAAGGTTGGAAACAATCATGGTGAACCCTGTTCGGTTGTTTGCTGCTTTAAATAAGGAATCGGCACCCAGGCCAGTCCAATCACTGACGTTTTTCAGCCAGGAGTATTTTCTTCGCCCCATACCACATCGCTCCTCGATTTTGCCTTCCGTTATTAGTTTTAGGAGATCATATTTGGTATTGCAGAGTACGTGCCTTAAATATGATGTATTTCTTTGTTTAATATTTAGCAGTAGTTGCCGGTCTTGACGCATACGTCGCAATACTTCTTCGTTGGTAGCATTATATATCCAAGATATTCCTAAAAGCCTACGGAACACCCACATTTGAAAAGCCTCCAATCGATTCATAGTGTTCACCTTTAATGTCCATGTTTCACAACCATACAGCAATACCGAGTACACATAGCACTTTACAAATCTTAATCGGACTGTTAAGCTTAGGCACGTATTTGTTAGTAGTGGTTTCATGCTATGATTGTTCTATCCTGGCCCGAACCTAAACCTCCGGGTCCAAATCTTGGGTGATCCAGCTTCCAAGGTATTTGAATTTTTACACTACTTCAATGTTTTTCCCATAGATTTGTATGTTATCTGAGGTGGTCGTATTCTGCTTACTATCATAACGTTTGTTTTTTCGGTATTAATATTTAGACCTACATTGTCTCCAACATCCATTATTTTATTGAGCAACCGTTGTAGCCCTTCAGGGCTGTCAGCAATTATAACTGTGTGATGAGCGTATCGTATGTTGTTCAATATTCTACCGTTGATCTTAGTTCCGTCAGTTTTATCTTATCGTGCTTGTGCAAATACGCATTCCGAGTATAAGTTCAACAACAAAGGAGAAAGAACACAGCCTTGACGTACTCCCAACTCCCAACTCTAACTGCAGCTGTTTGTTACCAGTACAAGTTCTTAATTATCTTGATATCGTTCCGGTCTAATCCTTTCAGTTGCAGTATTTTTAAAAGGTCCGTCTATTTTACTCGGTCGAATCCTTTCTCGTAGTCAATAACAGCATACATTATGATCAAGATATGTCAGAAAGAATAATGTAAGATTTCGTACGACGCCGACGTGTAAACGAATGTCAGGAAGAAGAAGGTGAACATCGTCGGCATTCAATCTTTCGTTGAAAACTCGTTGAAAGTGTTAGGAATGTAATTATGATTTGGTTTTGTTATTATTTTACTATGTAAGATAAATATTTCTAAATAAAATATTTCAGTTTGGTTCCTGTACTATAGTAGAATAACATGATGGTTTCTAAGTTAATTCCCAAGTATTATCTAGACCAGTAATTCCCAACGTGGGCAATATCGCTACCTCGTGGGCATTGGTACGATTAAGGGTGGGGGGTGGGACCCTGAATCGGCTGAACAGTTTGTATTAGGGACCTGCAGTTTGCGTAAAATTGTTTAATATAAAAAAGAGACTCAAGTTAATTCCTGTCTCAGGCATCCATTAAATTATTCTCTTTTAGAAAAGTGGCAAGAAAACAAATTTTAAACGTCATATCCTCATTTTTTTGCTCTTTTTTCAGCTAACCTAATAGTATGTTTGTATTAATATTATATTGTATAATGTTGTATTAACATGAGAAACACTGGAGAAAACGTTAATATTAAATTTACTGCTTCATATACATTTATACTGGGTGCACACAGGCGGATGCGACATAGCCAATTCCATGCTAATTTCAAGTGTTCAAATATTGGCTTCCCTAATGATTTTACAGTAAAATTCCATTTAGGTTTTTTATAGGACTGCCTATGACGAGGAAATTTGGGCAATCTAAAGAAAATGTATCGCCCTAACTTAAAATTAATAGGTCTTAATAAAATGTTGAGGAAGGTTCTTAATTTGAAATGATAACGTCAAAGCGACCTAAGCTCAGAAAATTTAATCCTCGATAAAAGTCTCTGCATCTTCTCATACTAAAAATGCACTTGCCAAATTTATATATATCTCGTTTCGTATACCAGGTATCTTCGAAATTATTAAATGGCTCAAGAATAAAGTACCCTTATTTGCTAACATTTACAATAATATTGTTTGTAAAAGATGCCTAGTTGTCAAATATGCAGTCACAGTCACCTAATCCAAAGAACAATAATTACTAGTTTTTCATTTTTTTTTTCTACCACTCTGTGTATTACGGAAAATAAGAGTTATTTTATTATCGGCTACGATAAAAATGTACTGTCGAACTTCAGTTTTCCAGAATATTACTTTCATCGAAATTAGTGCAAAAAACAAATTTTTTGTGTGTAGTAAAAACACGGGCATCTTTAAATATTTATAATAACAAACGATCTGAAAATTTACAGTAATTTAAAATAATTATAGTATTTAATTGAAATTTTATAACAAATATTTAGAAGGAGCTCAACAGATGCACTGGACCACTTGCATATATTAGTGCGATTTTTAAAAATATTTTCCAAAAGGGCAGTCATGGCATTTTTTGGTAACCTTTCAGGATTGTGTCACTATAAAAAGCATTTCTTTTCATAATTTGGTTTAACGAAAACTAAGTCCATTCATAAAATTTTATCATTTGAAAATTTTGAATTTTGCCCAAATGTTGATAGCACATTGCATACAGAGTATGGCAAATCTTTGCCAAACATTTTTAAACGTTCCCAGAACACTCAAAGAACTATTAATTTGCTTTTTTTGTTCTTCATTTTATTTTTATGAAATATAGTTTTTTTTATAATTTTATTAATTTGATTTTGTTAATTCTTCAGTTGATATTTGAGGATAGTTCAATTAAATATGCCTAATATGAGTATACTGTACAAAAAAACTTTTATATTTATATTTTATATGACGTAATGTAACAAATACAATTTTTATGGGTGGTCCAGTTCATTTGTTGAGCAGTGTACAATACAATTGTTGTAGTTTCCTTCTTTATTAGTATTTTATATGTTTGCTCTTTTAACTTCTAAATATTTATTACAATATTTCAATCAAAAATTACAATTGCTTTGAATTATTATTGGTGTACAGATCGTTTGTTATTAATACATTTTTTAAGATACCTGCGGTTTTCTACTATGCACATAAAAATGTTAGCACTAATATTTTATGGTTGTTAAGTGAGCGAAATTCAAGTTCGACAGTTCATTCTTATCATATGAGACAATAAGTTAACTTTGAAGTATCTCATTTTTCGTAATACACATGATTGTAAGAAAAATCCGTGAAAATTGCTTTTTGAAGTACGAGAAATATTTGACATAGTTTTTCAATTCTAAACAGCCTTTTCAAATAATAGTTTCGTGCATTTTGAAAAATAGGGGTGCCGATTTTCATATTTTAGAAACCTCCCCGTATACAAGAGGAGATATATAAGTTTTGGCAAAGGTATTTTTAATTTGAGATGATTTAAGGACTAAAAATAAAATTGTCTGTCTGACATATAATATTGCCTTTAAAACATTGTATTGTGTTCATTGAACTACTATAAAACGCCAATCTTTGACATATAACTATATTTTCTTTAGAAATATAAATTTAATATTGAGCTAAAAATATAGAATAATGTCGTAATTTTCGTAAATAAATAAGGGCAATGAAAAATTTTGTTTTGTTGCATCAATATAACCGTGTATTAAGTACCAATAAATCAATAAAAGTTAACGTAAAAGCAAATTATAAACAAAACCAAAAACGAAAACTATTTTGTTGTGGCTTAAGTTTATATTTGGACGCCGAGTCAATATATACATCGTACACGTTGCAATGATCGTAGCAATGTTATTTTCTAAGTACTAAAAGTTGCAATCGATTTATAAAATATTTGTTTCGACCTTCAACTCAAATAGAATTACCTTGGTTCTTATACGCCAGACACTTTCAGACTTTCCTCTACATTCCTTGAATGAGAGCTCTTAATGAATTTATTAACTTAGTGAATTTGAGACGTGCAGATTCATCAAGTTAAGCAATGCTATTTCGAGAATTAGCGACTAGGTTGGTTGGAAATACATTCACCACTATGAAATTGAAATGCTTGAACAGATGCACAAAAATAGTGATTTCTGAAGCATGCCGAATGTTGAAAGAACAACAGAGAGAAAAAATAAATAGTATTTTTATGCCAGGAGTCAGGTATTTTAATCCAGAGAAAATCTATGGAAAGCTAGAAATTGTGCTAACCTGTTTATTTTTGCACTTTTAATATTATAACAAGTTTTCCTCATTTTGCAAGATCTGCGTTGGCTGCCATATTGGAAACAACATGCAAAAATGAGGTTTCTTGGTAATATAGTTTTTCCTTAAGTTTTCCACTAAATAGTGTATTATTAATATTAAATATAATTAGATTCTCTATTGAAATGTATTGAAGTATATTTTTGTACGACTAATAGGTTAGAAGATATAACTAAGAAAAGGCTGCTTTGCGAAACTGCGTGAAATAACTGTTTTTCAATTTCATATCTTACGGTTTATGTTAGTTTAGTTTTATGTTGTCAACAAACTTTGTTTTCTTTATGTGGCATTGTTAACTTACACTTAAACGATTGATTTATTTGTGGACAGATAGTAAGTGAAGGTGAAATAACCGTGAAAGAGGAATGACTAAAAACTTTCATTGAAGCAAGCGAAAAGAGAATAGGCAATAATGTAACTCAAGTTACAGGGCTAAAATACGTTATCATTTGCAACTACAGAACAGTATGTGGTATACGCATTTCCAGAGCTGAAGAGGATGTCTAAAAATTTCTAGATTGGTTTTTGCTGCACCAACCTTTTGCTGTTGGACGTGTTATCGTATTGCTATATATATGAATATAAAAGGACGAAAAGATAAATTGCCACGAAGCGTATGAGATAAAAATGTCTTCAATGGCAAGTATAATTTATTGGTAATCAATTTTTTACTTCCCTCGACTGAATGACGATTGTAATCACGAAAAAATCACCTTCCGAGATTTCTTCAGATCTTCACGTTTCAGAGTCCCTAGATGACGAAGAACAGGTTTTCTCGATTCCGTCTGTCTCTCTGTATGTCTGTTTGTCTGTCTGTCTGTCTGTCTGTCTGGCGGTTTGTCTGTCTGTCTGTCTGTCTGTCTGTCTGTCTGTCTGTCTGTCTGTCTGCCTGCCTGTCTGTCTGCCTGTCTGTTGGCGGTATAACTCAAAAAATATTTGTCGGAGGAATTTTGTTTATTTTTTATTCAACTTAGTAATAGATACAAGTAATAATTTGTACATAGTGCAGGCTTTATTCTTCCAAAAAATGGGAGCCAATAGATACAGAATAACTGTTTTACGATATAAAACCGAGGCACAAATTAGCGCGTTACTAAATATAGCTGCGATGCAGTAATTCGAGAGGTCGGTGCTTCGCGGCGCAGGTAGAAATTGCTTAGTCCCTTACAAATTTCACAAAATCTTGTGGGCTGCACACGCGGTCCGCCTGCCGTTTGAATTCGACGGTTTTTTTTATTTGAAAATTTATTTAATTTATTAGAAACGTGAAGATATTTTTATTTCTAACTTAATTTGATTTTAATTATTTACCGTCACAAGCACAATGTCGACGAGGAAAGTTCTGGGTAAAGCCTTTTTATTTAAGATTAAATGTCAACGAAAAAGGGCGAGTTTTGCGCCTTAAAGCAGTTAACTCAGAAGTCAAAATACGTGGTGAAGACGTTTTAATTGACCCTGGAATACT